>CAKALG010039150.1:0-13981 GCA_916700815.1 Helicolenus hilgendorfi
GTCCATACTGCACCTGTGCTGCATCGCCCTGGACAGGTGAGGCTTTCTGGTCTGGTGATGTTTGTGCGATTGTGCGTGGGGGTTTGATTTGGCATGAAATGACATTAAACCTACACAGAGTCCTACTGAACTTCAACACTTAGCGTCCAAAAATGGTTTCCAGAGTGTGTACAGTCAGGATCTACAGCACATCAAGGCTTACAGTGTCAGCTCGCCCAATTCACAAAAACCATAGATGCATATTCCTACATCCCCCTGGTGTTGTCTTGTCTTGATAATAGTTCTGGTTTTATTTGGAGAGGATTTCAGAAGGTAGATAAGTTGCCCACAAACCAAATTAAAAGGTATCAAATTTAACTTTTTTCCATCGTCGTTGCAGCTTCTAAAGCTGTGCAAATGACACAGAAAGAAACCTTTTGCCAAGCAAATAGCGTCTCAGTGCTCCTGTGCTATTTGCACATATTTAAATGAGGTATTATGCTGACATTAAGTGCAAAATCAGCACCCCTTCTATGCAAATGAGCCTCATTGCAAAAACAGTCCAATTCACAAAGATCAGTGCTAATAGCCACACGCAGTTAAAGTGAAATTATCAGCGTCTCCAGCGAGTTGGTGGGAACTGAAGCGCATTTATAAGGGGTGTCTGCGCAAAGTCATTTATTTTGGGATGCAGTGACAGTTGTCATTAAAAATAAATGAATAAAGCTCCCCTACATGTCATTTTTGTTACTAAAATGCATAAAAAAGGTGCTAAATAACCAATGAAGTTACGCTGCTGTGTTACGTGCGTAGATGTGAACAGCGTTTCTCTTAATGCACTAATGGTTTCTGCAGTAGTGGGATCGCTGCAAATAACTGAATGCAATTTCCTCATTATTGATGTATTATTTCACCCACCTGCATATGAGTGCTCTGCGGCACAGAGGCATATATGGGCGTAGAGAAGTTAAATGAGTCCGACACGATTCCGGCCCGGTCAATATGACCCATCTGTCATACGAATCGGGCTCCTGGCTCATGCTGACTCTCACCCCTCACAACCAACCTCAAGCATATGTATACTTTGCCACATGGATAATTGCAATCAGACAGGGGCATATTGCACTCAGCTGCAAAACTTTATGGGCGTGTTTCCGCTGTAATATATATCTTAATATCTTTTGTGAATCAGGCCTTGAGGCGAGGCAGATAGTGGTTCCAAATGATACGGTAATGGTGCTATCAGCAGCCACAATCCATCTCTCAATGTATAAAATAGCACCTTCAGCTTTCTTACCGCCACATGAAGTTGCTCCAGGGCTAAAACATTAGTCAGTGAATCTCTTATAAATGGGTGAGTAGTAGGAGCAGAGTGATGGTTTGTGATTCAAGCAATGCCTTTTTACTTTGATGGGTTTAATATTAACTCAAGCGAGAGGACGGACTGTGTGAGGATGTCGACACCGGGATAAATAATTTTTTTATTGCCTCTGCAGTCAGACTGATGGAACACATGTCAACACAGAGGAGAAAAAAAAAACACGTTGGCATTTACAGCACCTGACAAACTTCAGCACAGACATAAATATAACAAACAATTCAAACTGCAAGAGAGAACTATAAAAGTTATGGACATAGACATGCTGTTTATGTATCAGTGTAAATCAGGCTTATTGAGAAATCTACTTTCTGACTCGTTGCAGGTTCTCACTATGTTGTTAGCTCCAGGCTATGCTGCACTATGGGACAGCTCTGTCCATCACCTCTAACCTCTTTAATCAATCATTATTAGCATTGGTTTTGTAATCTATTCCTGGCTGAAAAGCGTATTGCAGGAATCAGATAGGCGGCGGTTCCTGGGAATGTGTAGAGCCTGCTAGTCAGTTAACAGACTGTGACTTGGTAGGAAAGCTTTTGTGATTATCTTTCTTTTGCTCACTTGTTGGAGTCAGTGGTGTGTCGAGGTTGAGGGCGTCAGACCAGACCAGACAGAGTGAGCCTTATCATACAAACAGCTGGATTAAACTTCACCTCAACCTGACAATGACCAAATTGAAACCGCTGTGAAGAAAAGTCACTGCTCTTTCACTTCTCAAGCTGATTTTTGTTCAATGACTTTACAAACATGCCAATCCTGTCTCCTACAAAATTACGTTCCCACACAACTAAACTGCTTTCTCAATTACGTTTCAAGGGAAACATATTTTCTCCCAGATTACGCTTACAGTTTTAAACTGTTTTAAACACGTAGTTAACGTAAATTGAAATAAAACAAAACAAAAAACTAGGGCTGTCAATCGTTTAAAGATTCCTTCTTGGCTAAACTAGTATGACATGGTTGGTACCAGTGGATTCTTTAGGTTTTCTAGTTTCATACGATGCCAGCATCTTTACTCTCGCTTTCAAACTGAGCCCACTACAACCTCCGAAACATCACATAACATCCAGGCCCGATGGCGGCCGTCATGTTGTTATCGTACTACTACTACTTGGTTAGGTTAAGTAAAAAAAATCCTCATGGTTTGGCTTAAAAGGACTACGTTTTTTTACTTTAACTTACGGACGTAAAGAAAAATAAGTGAATTGTGACTTTTAATTTCACACGGGACACAAGCAGCGTTCTCCTCGATGAAAGTCCTGTGATTGTTTGACCCCTACGTGGACTATCATTCCGAACATATGTGTGAAACGTTAAAAACAAACATCTGAACTTGCTGCAATATTGTAAGCCCTAAAACATGAACGGAGTGAATGATGCTGAAGAAACTTTATGTATTAGAAGTTCAAAAGTGAAAATTCAGAGATCATGAAATATATATTTGGCCTTTAGGGATTTCTACACTGAATGTTAGGAACTTTTTAAGGTAAAACTTGTGTAACACTGTGAGATACAGACACCAAACCGGCTCGATGCTGAGAGAATATTGTACTTTGATCTTCTGTTTCTTACTGCTTTTATCATTTTGTAATGATGAATCCACAATAAGAATACGGAGGACACACTAATGCGGGGAGGACCTTTACGACCTCTCAATGAAGCATGTATAGCAGGGTGAATGCAGAATAGATGTCTAATGGCCATGACCATTATCTGCACCATCTCACATGTGTTTTTATATACTCAAACAAACAAAAGATCATTTTCCAAATTAGACAATTCAAAGATGCAAAGCTCAGCAACAGTTAAGGAGGAAATTGTTTCTTAATTAAATTATGTTGCCGGAGGAGCTTTGTACTCTTCTATACATCCAGCTGCCTCCCCATCCTGGAACAAAACAACCTCCATTACCAATTCATAGCGAGGCAATCACCCTTCATTACCCCCAAGTGCCCCCTTTCCCCGATGAATAACATCACATCTCCTGTAGACTGCATCTTCCTCCTCCACTTTTAATTGATATTTGATGTTTTTTCGCAAGAACAATATTGCTAATGCCAATAACTTTCCCATTTGTAACTGGCTGCAGCTGGTAATGATGCTGATAAAGAAAGTGAACTAAATTAAAATATTGTGTTTGTACTTTGATAGAAAGAAAATAAAAACAATAGCTTTTCATAAAGTCACACTCAGCTTTCCAAAAGATGTGAGTATATGAATATGTGCCAGGTTCCCATTAAAATGGTGGTCTGGTTATGTAATAATTCAACGTAACGTCCGACGTAGGTTTACTTAGTTTTAAGTTTATTTACGCAACAAAACTACTTGTTTAGGTTTCGAAAAAGATGGTGGTTTGGGTTTAAGTAAGTATGTTACGAAAAATGTTTGTAACGTAACTGGCATTAGTGATCTTAACGTTCCTCATACAACGGTTCGTATGATATCTTACGAAAAGTTATACCTCATTTTTCATGCGTTCTCCTACAAATGTCCAGCAACGTGTCAATTTCCGCTCAATACATGCATACATGTAAATCAAAATAATCTTCTGTTTACACAGGAAACAACTTGGTTAGGTTTAGGAAAAGATTGTGGTTTGAGTAAATAAAATCTCTATAAACAGATTCTGCATTCCCATGTAGAATCTGGAGGCAACAGGACAATATTTTGGTATCAGAAATGTTCTGGTTTCCGTTTGTAGTCTGGGCAGTGTTGACCAATTACGTTCGAGCAGGCTTTAGTTGAATGCAGGTAAACAGTCCGTGTGGAGAGAAAAAGAGGCGGAAAGCATTGGCTGAAATGCAAACTGGGAACCCACCAGCTATCGTCCGATGATGATTTCGTTTTTTATTGGTTTAAAATTCAGTATAAACTGGCTACTTGTGAAAGAATCCAGTCAAAGATGTTGTCAACTCCAACTCCAGTCCCATATCTCAAGTTGCTTATCGGACTGTAAACAATGAGCAGCGCACAGAAAAGGATGTCTTGGTCCGGATATCCATTAGCTGCACTGAAACCCCAGAAATATATGTCCCCAGAGGCTTTTCCAACGTCAGACCGATAGCTGTTCCGTGGATTAAATACTGTATGAAATGATTTTGTGGGATATACTGTATATGAATTACAGTGCATTACTTTTCGTAGGTATAGCTACGAACGGTGTAGGAGAACAGCAGACCGACAACATCTGTATAATCGACTCAGTGTTTTATTTATTGAGTCAAGCCATTACAGGCCTTTTGAGAATCTCATCATGTTTGTGGTTTGTATTAAAAGCGAGAGACAGACTGAGCATGAAAGTCTGTCTTCATGTAAAACTGCAGGATGAGACCAAGAATTAATGAAACTGCCACTCAGTGAGCTGCAGCAAAATGCAAGAGAGAGCCTGGAGTCCCATATGAAAGAAAAGCCCAGATTAACTATTTCTCCCCAGTGTGTGAATACGTGTGTCCTGTGCATATTTTAAACAAACACATACAGACACCCACATTCTGCAGAACAACAGAAACAAAGGCACTAAAGATTAAAACAAGTCCTTGTGCAGATTTAACACCGGATTTGTTGGTAATCCTCCTTCATTAACTTGGAACCATAACTTTTTCTCTGTTCAGGAGTTCATCTGGCGGGGTGAAATAAATGCAATCAAGGTGACACACAAACATTGAATTATGGATTCAGAGCACAAAGAAAGAAAGAGCTTTTTTTCAACCTTATTTAACTAGAGCGCTGAACTCTCTGAACTCTCTGAACTCGCTATTGGACATTGAGCTTAATATGACTCTCTCGCCCTTAAAGAACTATACTTTGTTCAACTCTATTTAGTAGTTTGCTCATTTCTCTCTCTGTCCAACAATTTACACCAACCAGAGGGGTAGGCCAACCTCTATGTCACCTTACCACACACATCTCTCGCTCCTGCTAATACAGTTTGCTGCTGTAAGCCCACGGTAGCAATTAAATGTGACCGTCATGAGCGTATTATCATTTCTTTCAAATCAAAGCTTCTCTTATCTGGAATGGGGCAACGGGACACGACGAACGCTGTTAAAAGTGAAACTGGAACGTGACAAGGACATGTCCAACCCAGTCCCCGATGGGAAATGTCGCCCTTGCATGACTTCTGCAACTCTAGCAAGTTCCAAGACACTGCTAATTGATTTGCGTACTGCACAGAAATTAATGGAATGGAAATGAAGCAATGGGTTCCTGTAGGAAGAATATGTCCAAAAGTCTAGAAGTGTGTAGCATGCATTTGAAATAGTCAGCAAAATTGTAAAGTATCCCAGGCTGTAAATCTCTTTATGGGGTGTTAAGTCCGTCAATGGTGAACGAGGCCTGAGAGGCAGTTTTTGCCCCAGAGGTCCAAGTCAGGGCAAAATGTGCTAATTAGAGCCACTGAGTTGCTTCATAGGAACAAAAGGGGTTAAGTGCCTCAGGTGAGAGCACCTTGACCAAACAGGGAGGGAAACAGGCCTTGATTTCCCCTGGCTATTTGAGATTTGGAGCCAGCGACATCCATCTAATAGGCTTTTTACACGGCATATTTGTTTTTAGGCCAAGGATTGCCCTGGGCTTAGAGTTGACCGAGGGATAACTTAACCCCACTTGGTTTCCATCAAGAAGTCCCTGGCAATTTTAAGCCCTGTTTCCACTGCAGGAACTTTCCCTCGAAACTAAGAACCTTTTGAGGAACTCATTGTGTTTAAACAGCAGGGACCAGGGTCTAGATGAAGTTTTACAGGGACTTTTTACCCCAAAAAAAGACCCTAGTTGGGGGGTAGTACTTTCTGAAAGTACAGGAACTTTCGGGGTGGAGTTTGCAGGGATGACCGCTTCATTCATAAAACAAGGAAGTACTTAAGTGTCGATTTAGGAACATTTAGGACGAGAGGAAAGCATTTCTCTTTGTTTGATAGCGTTATAAATAAAGTTTGGCTCTGCTGTCGGCTTCCCGACTCATTTAAAAAAAGACACAGAGCCTACAGAGTCACTTAGCCTGGGGTGCAAACCCTTTTGTTTCAGAAGCTGTCTTTTAGCTCTTTAAACACTCCTTAAAAGAGTACAATCTTTTGCAAAAGTACGTAGTAGTTTAGTTTATTTTAATCAAAGCAAAATTCTTCTTCTCTGGTAGTGCATGCAATAAACACTACATAGTCTCCCATTCACAAAAAACAGTTGCAAAAGCCTTCCAGCAGAAGAAACATTACAACATAAGCTGCAGAGGTCAGCAGCAGCAGACGACTCAGCTTATGAGCTGCCCTACCAAAGTAATAACTGTCTTGATCATGGGCACCACAACGGCACAAGAGACAAAGGGGTGAAGAGAAGAAAAAATATTGGTTGCTGAAAATAAAATTGCAACATGACGAAGATTGAAAAGAGCAAAGCAAGGGATAAAAGAATTGGGAAGTATTGCTCTTTTAGAAAGTGCTCAAGTGCGTAGCCTTCCATCGACACTCATGAAACCTTTATGAAGGTGTTCCTCAAGGACCCTTCCAGAGCTCCACTACTGTGGATCTGTAAATGCATTTCCCCTGAAACACCAACATGAAAAGATTCATTTTGGGCTCCATACTGTATGGTCCCTCAAAGTGTTTTAAATTTTTTTGTCAGCAGAGTGTCTGCAGATACTGGCGGCTTTGAGGTTGGAGAAGCTTTACAGACAACAGAAAGTTTGACAGGGAGTGAAAAAGAAACTTTCCTCAACCTTCATGACTCCTTCAATGCTTGACCTTGAGGGAAAGGCAGATATTGAAGAAAGCATCCTCTCCCTCCTTTACTTAGTATTTACTTAGTACTGTCAAGACGCCCATGAGCAAGGCAAAGAATCCCTGTGTATTAGTGAAACAACTCCATCATTAGACTGATCAGCTCCCTGTGGCAGTGTTGGAAAACGTTTTAATCTCAAGCAGGATGTAGTTTTAAAACAGCAAAGAGTCCACTCACCCTTTCTTGGCCAAAGTGAAATGAAATAGTTGAAGCCGAATGAGAAATGTAGGTTTTGGGCACGGTATGAAAAGCCAGTCACGCTCATACGGTGAAGGCAGAACTGTAGTTCAAAGCCTCGGCCTCCAGACAGCTTTTGGCATCTTACATCTTGCGTTTTGAAGAGAAACTATAACACATGAACACAAACAGAAAGCAACACATGCAGAGAGACGGAGACAGCAAGCATTCAAATACTTGCAAGAACAAACACAACTGTCATAGATCTGAACATGGCTGGGTGACAGTATGTTTCCCTTTCTGTCAGAGGGTGACTTTCTGTGTCTTTCACTGTCTTTTAAGAGGGGATTTTATGGAGAACGTGCCTTGTCTTGGGTGGATTTTGAAGGTGTAGCTGTTATCTAAGTGTTGTTGAAGCATGAAGCTGCACTCCTCAATGCTTCACTAACTTTTTCAAGCAAAAGATTATGATCTGCCTCTCTGGGGGAAAACGTTGGGAATGAAAACTGGATGGATGGGTCAAACGAAAACAGGACTTTCACCTTAAGAGACCACTGTTTGTGTCCCGAGTGAAACCAAAACTCAACGTTGACTTATTTTAAGTTAAGTAACGTATATAACTCATGTCATGTACGTAACGTAGTTGCGACAGGTACGTAATCTACTTAATTTACTTACTAACCTAACTTAAGTAACGTAACATTTATTTAAAGCCAAACCATGATCTTTTCCTAAACCTAACCAAGTAGTAACATAACATACTTAACTTACCTTAACCACGTGTTGAAGTCTATTGGACTATCCTGCACATTGAAAAATGATGCTAAAGGGCTACCCAGTGTGTTAAAAAGTGATGGCATTGGTCCTGACCAAGCATCCGTAAGTGATGAATTGGGAGTACGTGTTGGGAAATCATGTAGGACTGGCCCTCGTAGTCGATTGGTTGGCTAATCGGTCGTTTTTGTCTCAGTCGAGTAAGATTTCTTTAGTGGATTCGTCGTTTTTTTCTGCTTTTTTCATGCCGAATGACTTATTTCCAAGAAACTTCTGAGCACATCTCTGGTAAACACAAAATCTAAAGTGGTGCTTTTGTGAGATTCTTTGTGGAGAATCTCAGTTTTCCAGATTTGTCGATTAAATCAACTAATTCCCCCTCTTAAAACCTCACCTTGCTATTGGCCCAAAAGCCTCCCATTAACTTTCAGTCAGTGAGAAATAGACAGTGTGACACAATCAGAGACATAACGTGTGTGTTGTTTTTAACACAAGCAAATCAATATCTTATTCATTATAAGAGATTAGTCTGTTTTTTACAAACAATCAATGCCACCACTAAGAGGATAATCATATTTGTGCTAGACTGACTTATAGCACAACATTAAAAGAAGGCACTGCTCTTACAACACAAACAGACCAAAAGGTTTGAAAGGATGATGGAAAAATGTTGATGCCATTTGTAGCTTCCAGCAACCTGAATAAAATGCATTTTATAAGAAATGAGCAAAGAAAGAGAATAACAGACCAGGAAAGAAAACAACACATTTACCCTGGTATATTATTATTATTATTATGAAACCCTAAAAGGAAGCATCTGTTGACTGCATCCCTGGAGGAGAAATGGCATAAACACAGAAGGAAACAATGAGAAACATTTGAATAAACAATATAAAAGAATTTAGAGGAAAAACAAAACAAACATTTCGAGCACATTCCCATTGTCATTTTATTTATTTTTTACTGCTGTCAAATACTGTCACGTTGAATATGTAGAAAATATTTCCTGACCTAAAAACGAATGCTCTGCTGAGCTGTTGACAGAGCGTTACGGAAACAGAACATGGCGTAAACAACAGCAAAAAATGTCCGCCAGCTTGTATTGGGACACACCAGCTTTGTCATGCTGGTGGTTGTTGTTGTAGCCATCGTTTTCATTCAGAGCAGCAAAGTGAGGATTTAATCATTTGACGCAGTCAGCCAGAGATTGTATCTAATTGCTTACTAACACATATAACTTTTTTTTCCGGATTTAATTTATTCGTTGTTTCGTTATCAGTAAGCCGCCTTCTTGCTTGGCCAGATGTTCCTGATTATTTCCCTGAGGAAAAATCAACTACTATACATTCATTTTGACTACTTTTTTCTCTCCATGTACACACACTGAGGGAGCACTTTGACACACAGACAGGAGGGATTGAACCACTAACATTGTGATTAATGGTTAAGCCACTAAATCATTCAAGTCAAGTCAAGAAAGCTAAATAATGCTCCAAACATATGCTGAATTTTGGCGAGGAAAAACTAACATGCCCATTTTCAAAGGGGTCCCTTGACCTCTGACCTCCAGATATGTGAATGTAAATGAGTTCTATGGGTACCCACGAGTCTCCCCTTTATAGACATGCCCACTTTATAATAATCACATGCAGTTTGGGGCAAGTCATAGTCAAGTCAGCACACTGACACACTGACAGCTGTTGTTGCCTGTTGGGCTGCAGTTTGCCATGTTATGATTTGAGCATATTTGTTATGCTAAATGCAGTACCTGTGAGGGTTTCTGGACAATATTCTTCATTGTTTTGTGTTGTTAATTGATTTCCAATTATAAATATATACATATATTTGCATAAAGCAGCATATTTGTCCACTCCCATGTTGATAAGAGTATTAAATACTTGACAAATCTCCCTTTAAGGTACATTTTGACCAGATAAAAACGTGTGATTAATTTGCGATTATGGACATCTATGGACAATCACGCAGGTCAGAGGTCACTGACAAAAAATAAAAACACCGAATTGAGAAAAAAAACAAGCTGAAAGCAGAGGAAAAGAGGCAGCTTGAGACGTCACTTGATGCTCGCAGTGCGATTTTCGGCTTTAAGAACTTAGCTGACAGGCAACACCGGCTTGTATGAGACAGACGAAGAGAAAGAAAAAGAGACCGAGACGGAGAGAAAAGACGGGGAAACGGAGAAGAAAACAGAAGGAAAGTGAGAGAACATAGAAAATAAGTGAACAGCTGCAGGATAAAGCTCCTCATTCACCCACTGTCAGCTGAAGAGGCTGAAAAGGGCTGAATGGAGATGAATTAAGACTAAAAATACCAGAACTGCCACAAGGAGGATGCTCCAACACAAAGGCATTCAGTGAAGAGGCTAACATACACAGAGACATTTAGACTGAGACAGAAGCACAGGAAAACTAGATAAGAGCTAGACAAGAGAGCTAGAGAAAGTGACTTTAGGAGAGAGGGAAATAGGTAGATAGAGACATATACAAAGAGTTTCAGTATAACTGAATAGTCTCATATTTGGAATATCTCTATTTGAATACAGATATTGGTATTGATTATTATACTGCATAGTGCCTGACGTCAAACCAAATTACTTTTTGACTGAAATTTGTATGTACTGTAGATCCTGTTTTTTTTTTTTTTATATTGCTGATTTTAGCATAGGAAATACAAAATACAATATAGTATTTATGGGCGTTCATCCCACAAAGAACACACAATGGAAGTGGAAGAAATGTAAACTAATTCAGCGCAAAGCGATGAGAGAGCTGCAGGAAAATCTTGATGAACAGAAATTGCAATATTAAATCTTTTCTTTTTGTAAAGTCGGCAGTAGCTGTCCTGAATTTGCAGTGTGTTTAATGTTAGCACACATCTCGTACCATTTCCTGTTGGTACAAATGGTGCAAGTAAATTTATTGTATACTCGTATGCTATTTGTACAAAGCTTCTTTCTTTTTAATATAGCTTTTAAAGTCACGGTGGATATCTAAACCTAAATATACAGCGAGGAGGATTTGAACCTTCTTGAGATGAAGGCAAAATGTCCCGCAGCAGCGTGTGATTATGGAATGCGACAAAATACTTTGGGTTTCTCAGAAACCAGCTTCCATATAAATAATGTCTGAATAAAAATGTCAGAAATAAACAGAGAGAGAAATGTTTTGTAGATCAAAACGAAACAGGGACCATTTAAAGTGCTCACGGTCAGGACACGCTGCCATTCAGCCGTGTTACGTCTGCTTCTAATCTTCCCCATGTTCAAGTGAGTGAGAGTGTCTACGTGCATCTACGCATGCTATTGGTTCTCTTTATGTGCTTTTGTGCACGTGTGTGTTTCTGTGTAATGACATTTTATATCCAGACAATGCAAGAATTCATACTTTGTGTCACTCCGGCCTCCACATCCACACTTAAAGAATCCATTTGCAACCTCTCAACACGTCTATTTTGGCAAATTCAAATAGAAAAAAGGGGCCTCTTGACCTTTTTTAATGCCACAGCACATGCAGACCACACACAGTACACACAGCCACTCCAAATTACTGATGGCTGCGAAATGCCATGCACCGCGAGTAGGTAATGAGGTAGGACCATAGCAGGGGAGGCAGTGAGTGACGATAGGGATAAACTGGATTAGCTTTAATACTGCTGCTGCCGAGCGCAGTGTTCAGTCAACCCACAGAGGATAAGCAAAGGTTATCAAAATGTGTAAATTCAGCTGCAATGGAGAGGATGAGTTTGGGGGTTAGACTGTCAGTCAGTCTCCTTATGATTTATCACCTATTTGAATATAAGTATTAAAGCTATACTAGTAGTCTTTTGCTAACATTTTAGCAAACAGATGCCTATTTACCAACTTTTGCTCACTCCCAACTCGTCAAATACCGCCGCTTGGTCAGTGCCCCTCGGCGTTTGATACCAACACACAGAGGCACCTTTTAGCTTCTGTATGTGACACTCCGGGCTTTCAACTAACACTAATGTAAACCCATCCGTGTCATTGTTAGACAGTCAGAGCAACTGACGTGGTATAAAGAGCGAGAAAGTCTGCATAGGATGGACGGAAGGTGAGGTTGGATGGGTAAAAAAAACACAGGACTTTCACCCAGTAAGCAACGTTGACTTATTTGATCTTATTTAATCCACGTTATTGTGAACCAGGAAGTATAAAGAGCGGGAAACGCCACGCAGGGAGGAGGCAGGGTTGGATGGGTGGGTGAAAAAAACAGCACTTTTTCCCAGGAGCCCATGCAGCGTTCCTGTCCTGTGTGAAACCAGAAGTCACGTTGATTTATTTCTCACGTAACTTAAGTAACACTACTTCCGTATAGCTATTTTAACCCAAACCACATCTGTTCCTAAACCTAACCAAGTAGTTTCCTGTCAAGACGGAAGTTTATTTTTAATGCACGTAACATGCGGAAAACGACACGTGCTGCTGGACATTCGTAGGAGAGCGCACAAAAAATGAGGTATAACTTTTCGTAAGATATCATACATTCCAAGGTGACGAAAACAAGTCTTTTTTTCAGGTGATTATACATTAAAGAAAACATAGTCATTAATATTATATTCCATTTCTGCCAATAGATCCCCCATATTGTTACACACTGTTCCTTTAAATGAGCAGGTACTAGCTTGTTTGTAGAAAAAAAAAAATATTTTAGCAAGGCAACACAAAGCAAGTTTATTTTTATTGCACATTTCATACACAAAGGCAATTCAAAGTGCTTTACATAATGCATTAACAAATACAGTAGACTCACATGCATATCTACTCACAGACATATACTGTAGATGGATAGAAGGAAGTCTTTAATATGCCACGAGCTTGAAGCAGCTCTGCGAACACAAACAGGAAATCAAAACACGCTGAAGCATGACATGGATGAACACACACATGGTGGCACATCTGCACCATGTCAAAGGCACACTGGTACACACACACACACACACACACACACACACACACACAACATAGACACAACAGGTTAGAGGGTAATGGAGGTCTGAGTGGCTCGCTTGGTTTACTTCATCTGTTTCCTATCACACTGGAACAGGTCAGAGCGCTCAGCATCTACACACACACACACACACACACACACACACACACACACACACACACACACACATCGACCAGGTCAGGTAAAATTGCAGATGTAGAGGATTTGTTACAGTAAGCAGAGCAACATCTTTCATTTGATCTTCTAATAGGGACTAAGTCCTCTCTCATTCTCTCTCTTTCTGCTTATGATCCTCGCCTTCCTTCCTCTGTTTTCTTCTCTCCTTCTCTACTTCTTTCTTCTCTTTTGTCTTATCTTTCCTCTTCCTCTTTTTTGCCCTCGCTCCCTCTTTCAGTGTATTCCTTCTCTCTCTTCCTCCTATCTCTCCTTCCTCTCTTTTCACGCTCCATCTCTCTCAGCCCCTCTCCCCGCTCTCATTCATAATATTCCCCTATCATCCGAGCGACACCATTCATGCAGTTCGGAGCCGGCGTCGTCTCAGTGATATCACTGCCCGACAGCATGCTGTTTCCTGCTGCAGCATTTGATATCGTGCTCACACACACTTCCTGGTGACACAGTCAGAGCAACTTACAAATACAGTGAGACAGATACACATTTAAAAAGTGCTCATTCAGGTAATCCTGCTGTACGGGATCACTGGAAACAAGCAGAATCCAGTTTGTTTCACTTACTTGAAAAGACAGAGTGTTAAAGTGGAGGCTGCTTGGCTTGCAAGCATCAAAGAAAAAAACAAAGAGAGAGTGCAGCAAAAAGGGAAGGAAGTGGACAATAGAAGAGACAGATCTGGGTCAGAGTGAGTGGAAGACAGGGATTGTTGACTTTAAATGTTCTTTAAAGGAATCCTCCACAAAGAAAA
>CAKALG010039151.1:0-11332 GCA_916700815.1 Helicolenus hilgendorfi
GCCCGACTGTCCCACCTACCCCGTCCGTCACCGGCGGGCACTAACGGATGGGTGAGTCAGTGGGCCAGGATGTGGATGGTAAACAGTGGTGACAGCTGACCTGGCAGCCTTCAATAGGGATGATGGAAGATGATATGAGCAAGGGGTTGGGGTCATCCAGAGGTAGATTTCCTAACACTCGGAGTCTGTCAGAGAGCCACGGATCTGTCGATGAGGAGGGAGACATGCATGGCCCTGAATGACAACAGTGACAGTCCATGGCTCCATAGCAGAGACATGAATCAGCTCTATGGTTCCACTGCAGCGGGCATAAAATACCAGTGGATAGAGGCTAGGACTGGTCTCTTGCTGTCTTCACAAAAAAAATGTTGATAGTTTCAGCAGGAGGTTCAGACACAAACTTAAAAAAGTGCCAACTGCATACCTATTCACATAACAGAGCTGTCCATGTAACATACAACTGCCGTTTGCTGCACTGCCAGAAAAACTACAGCACACACCAACCCTGCATTCACCTAAAGGTCCCATATTATAAAAAAGTGAGATTTTCATGTTTCTGTTTTATAAATCAGGCTTAAGTTCTATATAAATACTGCGAAAGTATTGAAACGCTCAATCCACAGGGAAATACACACAGCCCATATTCAATAACTCTGCATTTGAAACAAGCTCTCTGGATTTCTGTCCATTTGTGATGTCACAAATATACAGTATTAAGACCCTTTACACAGTTTTAAACGTAAACATTCTGTATGTGCCCCAGTTTATTCCTGGTTACAGTGTGGACCCAAGCTGTTGACTAGCAACGCAATTCTGTTGCAATTCCATCGCAATTCCGTCGAAATGCGCTAAAACAGAGTGTCTAAGACAGAGGGTAAATACAGGTATATTCAGGCCGATAGTATTGAGAAAAATATTTTTTTTTTTAACATTACAGCATGTAAACAGTTCTAGTAGAAGCACAAATTACAAGTTTGAACCTGAAAATTTGCATAATATGGGACCTTTAATGTTATATGCTTTAACTGACTCAAGGAATTTTAGTTGAACTCAGGGTCTTTATTTCCAAAGAGCTTATGGGTCCTCATTTTGTGTCGGTTTTTTTTTCTGCCTCAGTCAGTGGGAGAGCTGTCTCCAATGTTACAGCGAAATAAATAGTAAATTCTCGTGTCCTCTGTGGAGGACAAGAACAGAACCACATGTTTCCGTGAACAAAATGCTGATGCTGCTGTAAAAAAAACCTCACTAACCTAACTTTCTCTGAGATGTTCACTCAGTGAAAGGAATCCGCAGATTAAACTGAAACACTCCTAATTACATCCAAACACACTTATCTTTTTTGATTTCATAAATTTTTACTAGTGCTGATGGAAGCCATTTTGAAGAACCGTGAAAATCTGTCAAGGTCCAGCCCCCACATGTGTTACATCATTCTATAATTTGGGGGAACAGATTTGAAGTCTCTTTACTTTGAACTAAAAGGACTTATCAGTATCCTGCTGTACACATTTTGTTGGAATGTGTGCTCAGCACCCACTAAACCAATTTGTTAGGTGGCGTTTTCTGTGTGCTTATGTGTGTTTTGCGGGTGCGTGCGGTTGTGTGTTTGTCCTCCAGGTGTAACCCAGTTTCTAATTGAGGAGCTCTTTGTTTACACCTGCAGAACTGGGGCAGTCTCCAGATAACTTAAACTAATCAATTAACAAAGATAGCACAGGGGAAACACTGCCAGTGCAGCGCACAGCTCTCAGGACTGTTTTTACTCAGACCAACTCATGAAGAACAAGCTAAAAAAAAACAAGTTGTAAGTGTATAGCTTCATGAACTCCATGATTTAATGTCAGTACTTTTTTTTAGCCATGCAAGTGGCATGGCTCTATGAATGGAAATATTCATGATCCACCACCACCTCGGTCCAGATTGTAATATCCCAACAACTATCAGATGGATTGCAATGAAATTTGGTGCAGATATCCTCAGTGCACAGCGGATGAATCCTAATGACTTTGGTGATCACCAGACTTTTCCTTTAGCACCAACATGAGATTCACATTTGTGAGTCTCGACAACTCTTGGATGGACGTTCGGTACACAAACTGTGATCTTATTCACATTTGTGATCCTTTAAGATTTCATCTAGCGCCATCGCTCAGGTCAATATTTCGTCATATATTTGTTAAGTACTTTGGTTTATACCAAATACCATAGACTGGATATAAGAAGTGGATATAGTCACCGTGACGTCACCCATTGCTTTGTGAACTGCCGTTTTGAAGCCTCGAGTTCGCCATCTTGTTTTTTTTCAACCAGAAGTGATACTGAATAAGACATTTTTATGCGACCGATATGTTATGATTAACTTCCATGAACACCAAATCAGAGAACAAGTCCTCACTCAGCCAGCAGCTATTGATCCAGGTTCAACAGGCCATCCAACAGACCATTGATTTGAGCTGCATCTCCTCTCATTGGTCATCATCACAAGAGGCACTGACACTTTAAAAAAAAGAAAGAGAGTCTTAATGAGACACTTAGTCTCATATTCAACCTATAAGATGAAAAAAAAAGAACGGAGGTTATTATCTTGACTCAAAACAGAGTCAAGCAGAACGAGGAAATGACAGTTGGGAGCTTGCGGGGTGGTCTATACTCAATTGGCAAATGCCACGGCTGCATGTTGTAGCCGCATTGGAAATGATTCAAACAGCAGTTCCTCCACTTGCCACTAGAAGCTGGCTTGAAGCATAGACTGTATATAAGAAGTGAACGTTGTCACTGTGACGTCAACCATTGGTTTGCGGACTGTTTTAAAGCCTCAAGTTCGGCATTTCGGCCGTCGCCATCTTGGTTTTTGTCCGTTGCCAAGTTGCTTATTTGCAACCAGAAGTGACGCGAGAGATTGGAGCTAAGATTTTTTTAAGCGACCATTTTTAGGCAATATGCTTATTTACTCAAAGGTAGACGGCACAACTGTAGTAAGTAAGAGTACAGTTGTTGTGGGTCAGATTCCATGGTTCCAACCATAGACTGTATATAAGAAGTAGTCACTGTGACATCACCCATTGCTTTGCAGGCTACGGTTTTGAAGCCTCGAGTTTGGCATTTTGGTCGTCGCCATCTTGTTTTTTTTGGAACTAGATGTGAGACGAGAAGGCGGAGCTAAGTACAACCGAACGCTGAAAGACATTTTTAGGCCCAAGATGTTACAATTAACTTCCATGAACTGAAAACATGGTTAAAGTTGTGATACGAAAACACGGACAACTCCCAGACAACGCTGTGGTAGCGACCTGTCAATCACAAGGTAGCCACGCCCTAAATTATCCCCTGCTTTATGGTCTATTTGACACTAAATGGGACCATAATTTACTAAATGAACATCATGCTGTATTGAATAAGACTTGAAACTAGCGATTGAGACCATAAACTCATGTTTACGATGTTTACCGAGGTAATAAATCAAGTGAGAAGTAGGCTCATTTTCTCATAGACTTCTATACAATCAGACTTCTTTTTGCAACCAGAGGAGACGCCCCCTACTGGCTATTAGAAAGAATGCAAGTTTAGGGCACTTCAGCATTGGCTTCACTTTTCAGACCCGGAAGTTGCCCACTGCCAAATACATGAAACAACTGATAATATTCCCATCATCCTCAGCTGCACTTGTCTTTGTGTATAGTGCTAGCTAGCAATTGTTAGCATGTTAACGGGCTAAACTAAAATGATGAACTTGGTAAAAATTAAACCTGCTCCAAATCAGCATCTTAGCGTTGTCATTGTGAGCATGTTAGCATGCTGACATTAGCATTGCGCCCAAAGTACCGCTGTGCCTAAATACAGCCTCGCAGAGCATTTAGCACAGCCTTAGACATTTAGTCTTGTTTATATTTGGACCAAAGTTGTAAAAATAAACCTTTTTGGGATAGCATTTTCAATCAGCATTAACAAAATACTGACTGTTTCGGCTCTATAACAATTGAGAAATAAAAAGTTGAGTCCTGCCGTACTAGCTTCTCATATTCATATATGAAATCTCATCACACGCTCAGTCCACAAAGCTCATGCTGTCTGTCCACATTAGAATAAATATATCCCACACCCACAACATTTATGCTCTTTCCTGTGGCACCCATGGGATCTCAGTCCCATTGCAGCCCTCTAACCTGTATCTATAGTAGATATTAGAAACTCTAGTGGGAGTTGCTTGCAAAAAAATATGCACGGATCATTAAGCTGTTAGTGCCGCACACCCACTCATTTATGCACATTTATAGAGTGATCTGTATATCCACAGCTGGCCTTTGCACAGGTCCACTTAAAGATTTGGAGCTTTACTGAATATGATTTTAAATAATGGATGAGGGAGCGGAAAGCACTATTCATTTTCATTCCAAATTTGCTTCTCTTGTCTGGGGATTTAGACTATCAGGCTAGAACCTTTAGGCAAGGGCTTGGTACACATCCCAAGTCTAGTATTAATACCTAAGGAAATAGAAAAAATTCAGACTTTTCAATCATTTGTTGACATCAAACAACACTTTACCAGTCTGGCTGAAGGAAGTGGGGAAGGGAAAAGGTCAGGTCCTTTGCTCATTATGCCACAGAAATCTGTTTAACCATCTCTGGTGCGGTGGACGTTAGCTTGTTGTCTATCAAATTCAATTTCGAGAGAGTCAGAGGCGGCCACGGCGTTCAGGTCGAAGCAATTTCCTGAGCAATAAATCTCATATAACCAACCAGTGCTCTCCATCAGCTAATAACAATTGCAATTTTCCTTTCCATACCCTTGTTTAAGTTGCTACTTGCAGCTCTCCGCCACCTCGTCGAACACACTGACATCAATCAATCCTATCTGATGTCTTGTTACTGTTTGCCCATTAAAGACAGACAGTGTTCAATCAAATCCATCAGTGAAAGAGGTCATGTCTGCGAAACAAACAGCATATGCGCCTTGGACCCACGCTAGATCTATGCACGGTGTCAGCACTTTCACCAGGAAGACAGTGATGCTTGTCAGATTTGCCCTTTAGGATAATCTTTGTAGCCAACTAATTCATCAGGAAATCATTATGACAGACCGAATAAAATGTCAAATTAACACAGAATGGGAACGGGGAGAAAGTTGCCCAAATGAAAATCACTGTCGGTGGCTTAGATGGGTTCACTTTGACGTTAGCCCTTTAAAGTATGGACTAAACACTGCAGCCACAGAATTTAAACCATGATTTAAAGGATACCAGTTAGCTTCCAACTGCATGCATACTAGCTATCCAAAGCTAACCAAAGACAGCAAACACAAATTGATGAAACGTTTGACTAGCCAGTTAAAAGAAGTGGTCTATATGATTCTAAAAAAAACAAAAATACATTATATCTGCAAAAAGTGCATTATGGTTCTAGGTCCGGTTCTAGCTCTTTTGGTGCCCAAGGCCAGAGGTCAGTAACCTTTACCATCAAAAGAGCCATTTTAGGCAAAGAAAAAAAAAAAAATCTGTCTGGAGCCGCAAAACATTTGAGCATTGTGATGAAGGTAACACAGTTTATAGTATAAGTATATAGTATATAAGTGCAAACGTACTACGGAGTATTAGGGCCACATATAGGGAAAAAACAATCCGAGATTTCCAAAATAAAGTCATAATATTACGAGAAAAAAGTAGTAACATTACGAGAATAAAGTCATAACTTAACGAGAAAAAAAAGTTGTGATATTACGAGAATAAAGTCATAACTTAATGGGAAAAAAAGAAGGTAACACCTAAAATTACTACTTTATAATATTATTCTAGTAATATTTCTACTTTTTTTCTCGTTAATTCGATAACTTTATTCACATACTATTAGGACTTTTATTCTCGCAAAGTTATGACTTCATTCTCGTAATATTACGACTTTTTTCTCATTACGTTATGACTTTATTCTAATGTTACTACTTTTTTCTCGAAATCTTCTGATTTTTTTTCCCTCAATGTGCCCCTCATACACCGTAGTACATTTGCACTTATATACTATATACTTCTACCATAAACTGTGTTACCTTCATCACAATGCTCAAATGTTTTTATGCTCCAGACAGATCTTTTGATAGTAAAGGTTGCTGACCCCTGGGCTATGTGATATTCTGAATGGTGGAAATAAACAGAAAAGAAGAAAATACAGTATTTTATTTGTATTGAATTTGACATGACATTGATTTGAGGTCGATTTAAACAGATAAAAGGACAGGGACTGGGTTTGAATGTTTCAGCGCCACGGAGAGAGAGAGACAGAGTCTGCGAGCAAATTCACATGAGGCTCATCTCATTTGTCTTCATTCATCTCATCTTTGTTTATCCTACTTTTCTTCCCAGTAATCGGGGAGTTTTTCCTGGCCACAGCGCGCTTGGTGGACTTTGTTGGGTCTCTAAACTATGGTGTACGGTCATAGACCTGCTCTATATATAAAGCATCTTCAGATAACTTATGTTGTGATTTGACGCCATACAAAAATAAATTGATTTGATTTGATTTTCCTCTGTTGCTCGTGCCTGAGTTCCTCCCACTGCACACAAGATACACGAGCAAAAGATGGGAAGGAATAAATGTAGCGCCTCTCTGCCTCTCAAGCGTCGTGAGTAAAGTTGGTGACTTGTGACGGTTGCATAGCTTGGTCAGCTGTCAACTGTGTGTTTTGTGGCATCTTTTGAAGCCTATACAGATTATGGGATGCGCTGCCCAAATAACAAGGGTGCAATGTTCACTGTTGTAGAGTTATTTTTAGATGTGCTGCCCTTGACATGACTAAACAGAACATGAAAAAGCCACTGCATATTGTCCCTTAAAATAAACTGTTTGATACGCTCAAGTAAAAAGTGAATATAGTGTACACCTGGGGTTTGCAGGTCTTTAAGCTAGCTTGAAGTGCCAATGTCAATGAGGTCTTCCCGTCGCTCTGGCTCAGTTTTGTCTCAGTTGTTCGAGCTTGGATGCTTTTTTTTTTGTCATTTTATTTTCACAAAAACATAAATAAGTAAGAACAGCAATACAACAACAACAACCCAACAATAAACTGAAATTGAGAAAATGGTACAGTAATACAATAAAGCTAGTAGTAAGTGATAACCCTGTTTGAGGTGGTGATGAATTATGGGATACGCTTTGAAACCAATAGCTCTGACTACTGCTTCACACCAGTAGTAGGGTAAGTGTGACTCAAGTGGTGTTGAGTGTATTGGCTGCTGCCCTTTTTTACTCATGCCACAGGAGAGTGAATGTGTCTTACCGACAGGCTTACTACTACATGACCCTTTAAAGGGGACATATCATGCTCATCTTTAGGTTCATACTTGTATTTTGGGTTTCTACTCGAACATGTTTATATGCTTTAATGTTCAAAAAACACATTATTTTTCTCATATTGTCTGTCTGAATACACCTGTATACACCCTCTATCAGAAACGCTCCGTTTTTCCTGTCAACTGATGTCATTCACATACACTGCAACAGGAAATAAATTGGGACACATTTAGAATGTTTACGTTTAAAAATGTGAAATTGTCTAAATATTGTAGATTTGTGACATCACAAATGTACAACAATTCTGACGGCTTGTTACTCAAAGGGCTTTGTGTATTTATCTGTGGATTGAATGTTTTGATACTTTCACAGTATTTATATAGCACTTAAACCTGCTTTATATGATAAAGACTTGAAAATCTCACTTTTTACAATATGGGACCTTTAAGCAACTATATTCCTAAAAAAGAGGCTTGTGACAGAAACTTTTTTTGGGTAGACATTATTTACTTTTCTTTTAAAAAAATGTCAGCAAAGATGCATTCCTTTCTACTCACTGGGGTTCGGGCTAAGCTGTGTTAAGTTACTGGAAGAGAGCAGGCACATCCAGTAGACCACTCAGCAGCAAAACTGACGTGGGTAAATTACTGTAGTAGAGTATCGGAATCAATTGACATACTTGAAAACTGCATGCTATACTTTATCAAGTCACTGTGTGTTACCAAGGGGTTACACTCATGATCTGGGAAAAAGTATGCTTCCTTAGTTTTTTTCTGAAGTTAAGGTGTGGGTACATGGACGGACCCCTGTGATTGAATGCTTCAGCACCATGGAGAAAAAACACCCTCAGAGAGTGTGTGAATATTTCAGCACCATGGACAGAGACAGAGAGAGAGGCTGGTGCTGTGGCAACTTGGAGTAAGCAGTATGTTCACACCAGAAAAGTGACAAATAATAAGTATATGCAAAGATGTCACTATGCATACACAATTTTATGATTTGTTTTTGTGTTGATAGACATTCTTGTCCCTCAGTGCAATACACAAAGGAAATGATGGGGCTGCTCACAGCTGGGGAAAAAATAAAACAAGTTGTTCTTAGTGGCGAGACATCTTCAGGAAGGTCTCGGGAAGCTACCGTTCTTTTATTAAAGTCGTTGAATTCGAAATTCAGAGCATTTTCTATTGCCTCCACACGGCTTTCAGCATGGTGGCAGCTAACAGTGCTAACAGAGCTAACAGTGCAAGCAACAGCAGCTAACATTTTCATGGTTTATTTGTTAGGGACATATACAATGTACATAGACAACTTAACAACAGCTATCTAATGCAAGTATCATAGTGCTTATAGCGGATGCTAATTTGCAACACCTGTCCATAGAAGGGCTTTTTGTGTAAGTAAGAGATTAAAACACGAATAAGTACAGGAAAAATAAATCAATACAATAAAGCACACATTTAAAAACATTACATGAAAAACTAGACATGAGTACAGGTTTGTCAGTGAATTAAACAGGATTTGGTAGCTCTCTTAAAGGTGGTAAAGTTTGCAGCAGATTTCAAGTGATCAGGTAGCGAGTTCCAAGACTTCGTTCCTTTCACAGAAAAAGCTGTCTGAGCAAAAGATGTTTTTCAGAATTGAACTTCACCATTGCCACTTGAAGCTGCTCTGCTGGATCTGCTACAGCTCTGTATTCTCATGATGTATTTGCAGAAAGGCAGAGGAGCAAGTCCGTTCAAACATTTAAAAACAAGCTTTACATAATGAAAATCAATAAAGTTTGCAAAACTAAACTTTAGTTTAAAGTTTAAAGTTCTAAAGTAGTGTTATTATGGTAAGGATGGCCTCTGAGTGAAGGGAACGGTGTTACCATGGTTTTGCACTTGGCGGCTCACGTTACCGCAGTCTTGGAAAGGGAGGAGTGAGCGGAGGGGTACTCAGTTGGTTTCAACCTGCAACCAAACCACTAGATGACATCAGATCCTACACATTGTCCCTTTAACTGAAGAATAATTCGCACAGACTGCCTTTAATTAAGTCTTTTTTTTATATTCATTTTTAAAAACTTTATCTGTAACATATTTATATTATTAAATTCAGATGATTTGTAGTAGTTTGTTTATAGTAAACCATTGTATCTCTTTGTAGAACACTTTGTGTTTTGCTATGAAAATTGCTCACTTTCATTTCTGCTGCAGTTACCCGAGGTGATATATTTCAGAGTAGCATGAAATGTACTTTATTCTAAACTGGGTTCTTTCAGGTGAAACTGTGCATTTAGTTGAAGTAGTAGACTAGAATGTAACGTTTATATTTGCAAGAGCTGGAAAAAGATGTGTTTTAACAGCGCATGAGTTGACAGATGCTGGAAAACCCTTTGGGGGCATCAACAGTAGTACTTATGCATTTGATTTCCTTTTTGTAGCCTGCTGTTTATTATTTGTCAAAGACAATATAGTGTGTTAAACATTAATCTTTTTTGTTTTTTTTGTTTTAGTGCCTTAGGCTGTCCGCTTAAGGTATTGACTCAAACTGGTTTATAAAAACACATATTTTATAGGCTTTTCAAATATTAAAGATGGAGTGAAATTGTTTTGTCAACTGCTGTTAGCAAGTTCAAGAATGAACTTTTTTGTCCTGAACTTTGGAGTCAACCTGGATGAGAAGTCCTTAAAATGCTTAGGAAAAACAAAACAAAAATCCAAACAGCTACAGTCATCTGGCAAACACCACCTGCTGATAAAGACCTGATAAATTGTACCTTGATGTGATGTCGTGGTGTTACTGTCTATTTGGCAGGGTCTCGAATGACCTCTGAACCTCAACTTTGGAGTTAACATGTATGAGAAGTCCGTAAAAAGCTTAGAAAACAATCACCTGGCAAACACCATGTGCTGATGAAGACCATGTGCTATGATCAAAAAGCTCCAGAACAACTATAAAATAGGGCTTTGAGGTGATGTCGTTTTGTTACTGGCTGTTTCCAAGGTCAATGAACTTTGACCCTCAATAGAGGGTCAAAGTTCAAGGCGCAATGTTATTGAGAAATAGTATATCCCAATTGTATGCAGTGGTGGAAAGTACATCTACTCAAGTACTGTATTTGAGTTCAATTTTGAGGTACTTGTACTTGACTTGTAGTATATCTTTATATGCCTACTCCGCTACATTTCAGAGGCAAATATAGTACTTTTTGCTCCACTACATTTATTTGACACATTTAGTTACTTTACAGATTCAGATTATGAATACAAATGTGATTAACAAATAACATGTAATTTATTATTAAAGATTAAACCGTTACTAGCTGCGACTTTAAAGTGATATGTAGGCTAATCTATCAAAGATAGTATAATAATAGTAATATGCATTATTCAAAAGCAAATCATTTTTATATTCTATATTTTTTTCTAAGCACTTCTCATCCACTTTGACTCCAAAGTTGAGTTTCAAAGTTCATTCTTGAACTTGCAAACATCAGATGACGAAACAACCCCCCCAAAGAATATCTTGAATATAAAAAAGCATATAAAATATGTTTTTGTTCATTTTTGTTTAACCTTCCCGTTGTCCTGGCTTCAATTATATCATAAATATTAATTTATCAAATTGCCCCCAAAATAACACAAATCATTCCCTGGTATGATCTTTATAAAATAAAAATGACCAGTACTTTCGTTGATATGTGGGTATTGTATTCAAATGTATAGCATAAATGGGCCTTTCTGCATAATTAGTATACTTTTGGTACTTTGAGTATATTTTGATGCTTATACTTTTGCTCTTTTTTATTTTTTTTTAATGCAAGAGAATATTTTTTATGTATTTATTCAAATAAACGAAGCCACGCGACAAAAAAAGCCTCCATAATAAGACTTTAAAACCTGCTGACTCCACCTCAAGTCTTATTTTTTACAAGCACACACGTGCTCCTCCGTGTCTAATTGATTAGTTGTCCCGCGCTGTGTGAAACACCCAGATGGATGTGCGCGCGGAGCCCAGATCTGTCATCCTCACTCTACCTGTGCTGCCGCCTCCTGGACGGACGCGACTCCTT
>CAKALG010039152.1:0-10320 GCA_916700815.1 Helicolenus hilgendorfi
GGGAAGTTCCAGTGGACCCTGTACTTTGTGCTGGGGCTGGCTCTCATGGCAGACGGCGTGGAGATCTTCGTGGTCGGGTTTGTCCTGCCCAGCGCTGAGAAGGATATGTGCCTGTCTGAACCTAACAAAAGCATGCTAGGTAAGGCTGTTTTACAGCGTCTCCTCCTTCCGTTGTCTGGCCCGGCTGTGTCATAATGCATTTCATGTTGCTTAAAAGATAAGGCTATTGTCTATATTTTTCTTATTGTCAACTCATCTCCAAAACCAACCTACTAACACGTATTGGCTGTGAATCCAAATTGTATTCCTTTGAGCCATAGAGCTTCATTATTGTCCAAAAACTATTAAAAACCCATCACGAGTCAATCCTACGTACACCGTTCTGCTGCAGGAACAACTCAACAAATACATCACCAACTGCGTATTAATCCGCAGCTGAAAATAGTCCCCAACGAATACACTATTTACTCCTGTTTGAGTAACGTTTGCTAAAAACGACAGTGCCCAGCTGTTTCAGGAAATTACTTAGCCTTCAAAAAAGAATAAACTATACGTGTGTGACCTGTTTTAAAATGAAGAAGCAAGAATGGGCTTGCTGAAATAACTTCTTATTGGTTTTGGTGTTTTCATGGGATTTGTTGACAATAAGAAGAGTTGTCTGCCTGTCTTGAGAGGCCAGCGTTCAGCAGAGTAAGCATGAACCTGAAAAGCTCATGACAAAACAGTAGGAGTACAACAGAAATAAAGACGACAGGACAGACCTATTTGTTGCTATAATAGTTTCATCTTCTTTGCTCTCTCCACAGGTCTGATTGTATATTTTGGGATGATGGTCGGGGCTTTCCTCTGGGGGGCTATGGCTGACCGGATAGGCCGTCGACAGTCTCTCCTCATCTCCCTCTCCATCAACAGTATTTTCTCCTTCTTCTCCTCCTTCGTCCAGGGCTACAGCACCTTTCTGTTTTGCCGACTCCTCTCAGGTGTTGGGTAAATTGAAAAATACTGAATATATTTTTGACTTACTCTGATCTGATTTGCCAGTCGCTTCAATGTCACGTTGGATATCTTTTAGTTTACAGGGAGTGATAATCTGCAGATACAATCCAGCAGGACAAAGAGAAACAAAAAAAGGCAAACTCAGAAATCTGTTTGAACATTAGAGTAATAATTCTATCATTTAACCTAATTAGATTAATCATACATTTCAATATATCCGTAGAGGAATGTTTAACTTTGTAAGTATAGTCTATTCCTTTTACAGTTTAAAAGTTTATTTCTAACCAACACAGTGGGAAGCTATGATATGAAAATGAGTAATAAATTAGCAAAATGTTTGTATCTTTTTTAAGAGTATATCACAAAATCAATATACATAACCTTCCAAAAGCTATAATCTTCAGCTGAACTATCTGACTGCACCATTTTGAGTTTAACAGTAAAAGAATAAAGTCTGAATAGAGTGTTTCCATCGTTAAAAAATGTCAGTTTCTTTGGTTTGATGAAGTGGCAAATTGTGATGCTAAAATCATTTCCATTTGTGGTCAAATCATCTTTCCCACAGAGCTTCTGTGACTTAGTTTCACACCAATGTGATGGACTAATGCAAGCAAATAATCCATAATACAGTTATTCAAAGTAAAAAAGTGGCTGACAATGTGTATCAGCACTTTAAAGAGCCAATGCATATGGGTACATGTGGTGTTTCAGGATATTTAATAAGTAATAAATAAACTTAACTCTTGTTTCTCAGTACAAAATGCTTTTAATCTGTCAGCCTAAACTCTGTGTGCTTCGACTCTTAAACACAAGGACTCGGTTGGTTTCTGATCTTTGCAGGATTGGTGGCTCGATTCCCATCGTGTTCTCCTACTATTCTGAATTTCTGTCCCAAGAGAAGCGTGGCGAGCACCTCAGTTGGCTCTGCATGTTCTGGATGTGTGGGGGAATATACGCATCTGCCATGGCCTGGGGTATAATCCCACATTATGGTGAGTAGGCTACAGTAACCTCTCCCTCAATTTATGAGGCTATGATTTGCTATCTCTGCTACCTCTGTTCAAGCTAGCTGATTGTCCTCATTTACACTTAAAGCAATAGTTCAACATTTGGGGAATATCCCAAAATAATATTTAAAGTTTTTATTCTAAGATAAGCTGCTGCGTGTAGTTTTATGTTTAAAGGGGCAGTGTGTAGGATTTGGTGGCATCTAGTGATGCGGTTGCAGATTGCAACCAACTGAATTCTTCTCCGCTCACTCTTCTCTTTCCAAGACTGCGGTAACGTGAGTGGTATTCAATCTTCTTCTCCGCCAGAAAGTGAATAAGCATAATTCCCAAAATGTCCAACTATTCCTGTAAATTTAGATATTTTTGCAGCAAACAAAGTGTTAACAAACACTTTTGAGCCTCAGTTTTGGTTGATAAAACCATGCCGGTTTAAGCTTGTTTGCTAGCAAGCGTCTTCCCAGAAACACTCCACTGCATCTGAACTCTGACTTCCCTGGAGGGAGGAAAAATAAGAACACGGTTCATACAGTGTCACATCGCATTAAATATATTCCAGCCTGTGCTCTATAAAGATCGATTGTCTGACCTTATCTGACTTACATTTGTAGGGCAAAGTGAAAGTGTGGGGAGGTGTGAGCTCATTTCTTTGCGTTTTTTTCTTCTCAGGATGGAGTTTCCAGATGGGCTCGGCGTATCAGTTCCATAGCTGGCGTGTGTTTGTGTTAGTGTGCGCATTTCCTTCTGTTGCAGCCATCGCTGCCCTCAGTGCCATGCCAGAGAGCCCACGCTTCTACTTAGAGGTTAGCACACATACTTGTTGACAACAATCTGGCAGTATTAGCTTGTATTACTCATGTATGAGTTATTAAAAATGTGAAAATATCTTGAGTTGAGATCATATGTTCCTCTGAATGTTTGAATTGAGGGAGATAAATAACAGAATGGTTATATGTCGTTTCCTTTTCTTTCAAACAGAATGGCAAACATGACGAAGGCTGGATGATTCTGAAGCAAGTTCACGACACTAACATGCGAGCAAAGGGATACCCAGAGAAGGTGTTTTCTGTGAGTATCTCTGAGAAAATATTGTTACATTAAATCATAATGTTTTGATCAGCTCACAACCAACACTTTTACGTTTTGGGGCATTTTATGCTTCTATTAGATAGCTGATAGCAGAGAAATGACAGGTAAGAAGGAAGTGGAGGAGAGAGAGAAACACAAGTTTTATTCTAGCAGGTACATAAACAAGAAGTTAGCTGCTATTTGATGCAATGAAAACACAAGGAATTCCATTTTCACTTTTAATAATATAAACTAACAGTCAGTAGCTTAGAAAAAGTTTCCCTTTACTCTGAAATCTTTACCCGTCTTATAGATAAGAAGGTCCAAACAACATCTGCTTCCGCACTTCCTGTCTACATGTCAGTGTGTCGGCATAAAAACAATTCAAATCTTGGAAAAAACAAAAACAGCATGTGGTTAAAGGTACAACAAAAGTAAAAATGACTATTGTTATTTCACATAGTTACACTCAATGTTTGCTTCATCCTTTACCTCTCACTGTGTTACCTGTATGACACTACCAGGAATTCTTTTCAGAAATGCCACTTGTTGTAGTTCAAAGATTTGATTAGATCATGACATCTGGCTGAAGGTCTTGCGTCTCTTTCATCCAAGGTCACCACAATTAAGACGGTGAAACAGGTGGATGAGCTGGTGGACACTGGCACCGATACTCCGGTCTGGAAGCGCTACAAGATGAAGATGATGGCCATTTCCCAACAGGTAAATGTGACGGAGATTTGATTTGCAGTTCTGGACCAAAACTGTAACCACGTTTTAAAAGTATGAATAAAACCCCCCTGAGATCTTATCTGAGATCTCTGCTCCTTTAAAAAATACAATCTTATTGCACTTGAGTTTAAAGCTGTGGCCGTTTACAGCTCGGGGTTGGCTGTAAAAGGCCTCAGCGTAGCTGGCATCGGTGGAGACGAGCAGTGTGGATGGAGGCGTAGCAGGCAGCAAGTCCAAGAGTAGCTAAGAGGTTGAAAATGCCAACTTTTTCCTTATGAATTATTTTGCCTTCTTGACCTGCGTCTGATTTTATGAGTGAATTAAACCGGAAAATCAACTAATTATTAGTGTTTTTTTCCTATGCTATATCCACATACAGACTTTCTCTGCTGCTTTTTGTCTCCTAAAATTAAATTTGGTGAAACAGACGAATCATTTTTGCCTTCAGTGACTATATATTTTATGTTTGTATTTGACTTTCTTGTGTTTAAGATTGTGTTTTCATTGTGTTGCACATTGTTGCAGCACCACTGCTCCAGGCGCAAACTTGACCAGCTTCGTGCCTGATTTTAATTTGCATTCAGCCTACGTTCTGCTGCACGCCTACACCCTCCATTTCCTTCTGAATCTGCTACTGCAACACCCGCTTATTGGGAAAAGTCTTCACTCGAAATGTTGAAGCTGTTAACGACGTAGTTTCATGCGGGTCCATGCAAAGAGCTTTGGAAGGAGGACATTTTGGGGAAACATGCCTGGCTGCTGTCGTGTTGCATTTGAGCTTTACCCTCCTATTCATAAAGTCAATTCTAGCTCTACCAGTTGCATGTTCCTGCTCATAAATGTCGTCATCTGAAATATCATACGATCATCAGATTAAAGTAAGAGCATATGCAATGTGTGTCAACATAACTTAATTTAATCAGGCAAATTAACCTCATGAGGAGTTTAAATCTGGTCTCCCTCGCTTTGTGTTTTCTTGTTCACACGTTGCAGATCCGGAATAACATTCTCGCCTGCTTCACTCCAGAATATAAACGGACGACTTTCATGCTCATGGCTGTTTGGTTTACCATGTCTTTCAGGTAAACTAGAGACTCATAAAACCTTTGCTATGCGGTGAATCACGTTCACTTTTGAGGCTCATGTCGTCTGTACTGACTCTAAAAAACTTTGCAGCTATTACGGTCTGACGGTGTGGTTCCCCGACATGATCAAGTACATCCAGAAGCAGGAGTACGATTCACGCACGTTGACCTTCACTAAGGAACGAGTGGAGCACGTCACTTTTAACTTCACCCTGGAAAACCAGGTGCATCGCCAGGGACACTACTTCAATGACAAGTGAGTGGATCAGTCACATCAGTCAGATTTACATTCAAATGAAATCAACGATAAAGCACAAGCATAAAACTACTACCTGTTTACTAGGTTCCTCAACCTGAAGATGAAGTCCATGGTGTTTGAAGACTCGGTGTTTGAGGAGTGCTACTTTGAGGACATCACCTCCACACACACCTTCTTCAGAAACTGCACCTTCATTGCAAGTTTGTTCTATAACACAGGTAAATACGATCGGAAATTCATCAGTGTGTTCAGTATTGATGTGCACCAAGGTTAATTGTTTTATGTTTTAATCATTTACTCTATAAAATGTCAAGAAAAGGTGCCTATTAAAAAAACTTAGAGCTCAAGGTGAAGTCTTCAAATCTTCAAGTTTTGTCCCGACAACAGTCCAAAACCCAAAGATATTCAATTCAAACCTGCATTAATGAATTTATTTACACATCCAGCAGACACTGAGCAACATTAACATTCATTTGGAGTCATATTTCTGGCCACCAAGCGGATGTTAATCTACTATTCACTCTCCTTTTAGCTCTGGCTCTTAAGCTGCTAAAATGCTCCACTATGTTCACCAGCTAGTCGCTAACTTTGTCTGCCTGCCTTAGTTGCTGGATGGGTAGCGTACAGTGGATTAAACCTGCAGTATGCAGAATATTTTTGGCACAATTGGGCAAAAATTCTATAATAACATTTCAGCATACTGTAATCCAAGTGTTCTGAGAGAAAACTAGACATCTGCTCCTCCTCATGGCTCTGTTTTCAGGCTTTAAAAACTCTAGCCCGTGACGGGAGACTTTGACCAATCACAGGTAATTTCAATGAGAGAGAGAGCGTTCCTATTGGCTGTGCTCCAGCTGGTGGGCGATGCTTGGTATTTCCTCAACTGATCTCAACACGGCTGCTGGGTCACAAACTTTCTCATTTTACAGCTAAACAGTACACTACAAGATGATTCTGAAAACAATTTAAGGCAAGAAATAGGCATTACGGTAACAGAATATTGATTCATATTTGATCAGCGCTGCCTAGTTTGACCGTTTGATCAGAGTTTGTGAGTGATTGACAGCTGCTCAGAGACGGCAAGGCTCCAGCCCGGCTCTGATTGGTTGTTTTCCTCCGGTCTGTGAAATCTTGCAGATGCCATTAGGAGCACCAGAGGACACCAAGGCACATGATTGTTTTCAGATTACCTGTCTTATGCACTACTGTCAGGATATAGTGACCATTTTATAAAAACAACTTTTTTTAAATCATATTTGCTCCATTTCTAATCACTGCACCAGAGCTTTTTTTTTTTTTCCTGATCTGATGATCCAGCTGATGAGAGCAGCGAGACTGAACCAAAACAGTAAAGAAATCAAAACAATCAGTAATAAGACACTAAAGTACTCTGTAGAGCTGAGGGGACAGCAGAGTCAGGTGATAATTATATGAGAGCGTCTATTACATTATATAGTCATTTGATACATTATTAGTATAATTGATTAGTGCAGCCTTAAAGTAATGATCACTGTGATCCCTGTATGTTACACAGCTGCTCAGCAACAACACAAAATATTTGAGATTAAATATGAATTTTAAGTAGTTGTTATTGCAGCCTGAAGTAAAAATAGAGAAAAAGATGAAACACAGATGTTCAGCATGACTGCAACCATGGAGACATTCTGTTGCCAGTATCCCTGGGTTACGCTGCATCAGAACTTGTTACCCTAACAACGTGAAACAAATCCAGCCCAGACTTCTTGGCAGCAGAGTGATGCGATTAGCTGCGAAACAGTGCTTTGTGATTACGAAAAAACAGATGTAAGAATGTGTTTACTAGTGGATAATCAGAACCAAAGCTTCTTCTTCTTCCTCTTAGACACGACACAAGACGAATTCACGAGTGTGTTAAGATGACATCATTTATTTGTGCAGCTGTCATCCGGGGTGGGTTGTTGCTGCTTTCCATCAATGTGTCAGATTGTGCCTGAGAAAACAGAGAAACTGTTTCTTAAATCCCAACAGAGACGCCTCGGCAGCTTTTACAGCAGCACGCTTCTCATCCACGAAGCCAACGATACATTCTTTTATGTTTATGTCATTTGGACATCTAAGATTTTATGATCATTCAGCACTCTTACGCCTGACTCCCTTTAATAAAAGTGTTATTGGTTATTGGGATGGAAGCAGTTTCAGCAGTGTCATCAGAAAATCTCATCGTGTAGTTTTATGAAGCGGCAGGCAGCAAAGATTAAACAGAGAATAAAGTCGCAGGCCTTGTGACCTCTTCTGACCTATTTTGTTATTTGTTTTAAAAATGTCATAGCGATGGATGCTGTTTTATGTTTAATCTCTGCCTGAAAGGAATGTCGATTAAAAGCAGCCACCGACGGAGGTTTGCTTGTGGTGGTGGCTGTGCTAATGGGCTGGTTTCTTTTGCAATCCTCTCTTTTTTAGGGAAACTGATAATTCATGCAAGTTTGTACATAGCTTTGGTTTCAGGGAGGTCAGAGGCTCTTCATTCAAAAAATAAAAAATAAATGCTTTCCATAACAGATAGTATAATTAAAAACTTAAAGACATGTTAAATTTCATTGATAAAGACCTGATATGATAAATTATGTTGTATCTGTGTTATAATCTTTGCTATAAAGAGTACTGTCCTCGTCTTCAGTTGATATTCCAGCCCGTTCTCATTCCCAGGGCGTCAAATACCAACGCTTTGTCACGGCAATTGGCGTTCGATAACTCCGCACAAAGCACCCTTTCCCATTGGTACGAGACGCACCAGGCGTTCCATTAACTATGATGTAAACCCATCCATGGCGACCGAGGAAGTGCGGCAGGAGTGTAGTTTAAAGAGTGAAAGAGACACACAGGATGGGTGGTACGGGAGGTGGATGGGTCCAACAAACACGAGGCTTTCACCCAGGAGACCGCTGTTTGTTTCCAGTGCATTACGTTTTACTTTCACTTTACAATCAGCTATTCATTCATGTTCACAACGTCAAGTCACATTTGCACTATAAAAACGTGATAGTAATTTTAAGCCCGGGGGGGGAGAAGAAGGAGAAGATAAACTGTAAATAAAAACGCAGATTACTTTATTTAATTTTACCTGGATACCTTGCGGAGGAGGTGAATGTTTTTCCAGCGCAGAGGAGTGTCTGTAACCCTCTGCTCAGGCTGCAAATCTAACCCTAACAACCTCCGTAAATGAGTCTGCATTGCCTGAGGTGATTTAGATGTGGATATCAACATTCTGACACTTTTTCCAACATCTCTCATCTGGATTATGGCAGCTCTACAGTCAGAAAACACCGATTTAAAAAATGAAACTTTAAAATTTAGGGGTCGAAAAATAGGATTTTCAAAAACCCATCCTACACAATTGCATTTATGTGAATCAATTCCTCAAGTATTTATGAATTTCAGAGCAATAACACTCCTCTCTCTCTCTCTCTCTCTCTCTCTCTCTCTCTCTTTCCCCCTTTTTCTCTTTCATCAGATTTGTTCAAATACAGGTTTGTCGACTGTAAACTGGTCAACAGCACGTTCATCCACAACAAGGAGGGCTGCATGCTCGACTTCAGCGACGACTTCAACAATGCCTACATGATATACTTTGTCAACTTCCTCGGCACGTTGGCGGTGTTGCCTGGCAACATCGTGTCGGCTCTATTAATGGACAAAATTGGGCGTTTAAGGATGCTGGGTAAGTAAATCTAATGACTGCAGGTAATTCACTTATGGCCATATAGAAGCTATTTAACTTAATGTGATTCTGGTTCCTCTCTCTCTCTCTCTGATCAGCGGGATCCAGTGTCATATCATGTGTCAGCTGCTTCTTCCTGATGTTCGGCAACAGCGAGTCGGGGATGATCGCCCTCTTGTGTCTGTTTGGTGGCATCAGCATCGCCTCGTGGAACGCCCTGGATGTGATAACAGTGGAGCTCTATCCCTCGGATAAAAGGTAACATGAGATGCACCAGCTCGTGGCTGTTTTATAATTGCTGATTGGAGTCAGTGGTGACAATGCAACACAGAGTTCTATTAGCTTTCCTTTATTTCATTATATGTTTATATTTCTTTTTCTTTTTTTTGTGGAGAGTGGAGGATCCTCCTGCAGGTGCACAGGTGCAATTGTTTCTGTTGAGCGGTGATCACATGACTTTAAAAAGAGATCTCACTGCTGTCAAACATGCTCTGATGAAGGTTTCTTGACAAAATGCTTCAGCAGATTTGTCAGCCTATTGGTTGCATATAAATGTGTTTTCGTCTTACAACTTTAGCCTTTTCACAGTGTGTTTTCAGTTCCTTTAAGTTAATTGTAACATTTTGGTTTCATAAAAATGTCTTATTCAGCGTTCGGTCACTTCTGGTTGCAAAAAAACAAAATAGATCTTCTCATCTCTCGGCACAAAAGTGAATAAGGGTATTTGGACAAAATGTTAAACTATTCCTTTAAAGTCCTTTTCAAGCTCGGTTTGTAAACTTCATTTTGGTAATCACTTACATGACGGTCTGTTAATGTTTGGTATAAACCTAATATCCGGCCACATTGCCTCATAAAAGGTAACCACTGTTAAGTAAATTATCCTTTAATGACTCCCTCTGGTTGGATTATTATATTTAAAAAACTGTGTTTTGGTAAGGGAACCTTATGTTTGGCAGATTTTGATTGTGGAGTCTGAGAGAGGAAACAAAGCCCTTCTTTTGCAATGCACTGTTGTGCAACATCTTTGGTGTCTTATACTGTAAGTCCATGTGGACTGGGCACTACATGACACAATAACAACAACAACTACTACTACTTCTATTAGCAGTACCATCAGAAGTACAAAAAACTATTGCGAATTTAGAATTTTGTGCTCATAAGTTTTTATGTTTTTTACATTTACCTCATATTTTGACTCATCTCTACAACAAATGACTACAGAGAAGGTGTAGTAGAAGAAAAACTGCATGTACATACAGTAATATATCACCCTGAAGCAGGGCCTTAATGATCGGTATAGTTAAAACTCCTCCTTTTTGCATCAGTTGCTGTGATTGTGTTTCTCCCTCTCTTCTTGTCTTCAGGTGCACAGCGTTCGGCTTCCTGAACGCCCTCTGTAAGCTGGCGGCCGTCCTGGGCATCAGCATCTTCCAGTCATTTGTTGGCATCACCAAGGCCGTACCCATCATATTT
>CAKALG010039157.1:0-11146 GCA_916700815.1 Helicolenus hilgendorfi
TGACAAATCTCACTTAAAGGTACATTTTGAACAGATACAAAATGTGTGATTAATTCTCGTGATTAACTTTGTACAATAATGCGATCAATCACGATTAAATATTTTGACAGCCCTTTCATCATTCCTAATCAGCGAAATTTACAAAGCTCCATTGTCTCCTCAGTGCAACACAGTACTTTTGTTATTTGTGTCCATCTCTTGAAGATCGTCATGCAGTCATTTTATTTTCCGATTTTCCTGCCACAGACAAAATACAGGTGTATCCTTCATGTCAAACTGAGGCCGAGTGATTTCAAAGCCCACACTTTCTGTAGATATCACCCAGGGCCATCGCCTGCAGGTGTTGGTTTGTCTAATGATGAGACACACAGCGCTGTGCTGATGTCTCCAAGGTGTCAGTCATGTTAGAAAAGAACCACTGTCGAGGTGAGTCCCATTCCCAGCCTGGAAGCCTTGGGCCTTGTGCCTGCAAGGTTGACAGACAGGTGCTCTGTACCTGAGCCAACTCGAAAGAATGCTGCCACTGAGTTAGAAAAACAAGATTTCTTCAAAAGGGAGATAAAATGGCCTCTAAATTTCCCATAAACTAAATATCCCTCTGGATCATTTAGATCTTAACAAAATTAAATATTTATCAATAGAAATGAAGACTTAACGTTTGAAATTAAGACCCAGGATGTAATAAACTGGAATTACTCTTTAGATATGGTAGGGCCCATGTTTAGTAACTAACACGTTCTCATTCCAACTTGTCATATACTGACGGTTGTCAGACCCCTCGGCATCACTTTTTGGTCACAGTAAACACGTGCTTAATGTTGTGAATTAAACAAAAACACTTGCATAGGATTAGGCAACAAAACCACTTAGTTAGGTTTAGGGAAAAAAAACTATATGGTTGGGCTTAAAATTACTTATGTTTGTGCAGTACAAATTTGACTTGACATTGTGAACACAGGACACGAACGAACAGCTGATTGCAAAGTTAAAGTGAAACATAACGCACCGGACACGAACAGCAGCCTCCTGGATGAAAGCCCTGTGTTTGTTGGACCCATCCACTTCCCCTCCCACCTGCACTGTGTGTCTCTTTCACTCTGAGTATTTACTGTTGCCACCGATGGGTTTATATTGTAGTTAATGTACCGCCCGGTTTGTCTCATATCGTATCAAACGCCGACGGCTGTGACAAAGCGTTGGTATTTGACGCCTGAGGAATGAGAAAGGGCTTAGTTGTTGTCTCAGTGAACACATCGTCTCGTTGCACCCTGACCTTAACCAAGTGCTCTGAGTGCTTAAACATAACCATGTATTGTATTGCAATCTGATATTTTAGTGGAAAACAAATGAAACACGTTGTCGGTGAACATTTTTCAGATACGTTCGGTATAAACATTTAGCAACTTGCCAGGTGCGTTAATTACAAAAGTTTCATTATTATTCCAGATTTTCTGAGGGACATTCATTTTAGGATGGCCGTGAGAGCTCAGGACACTGCAGATTAAGAAAACATCTTCACCCATTTGACAACACATACACAGCATTTAGAAAAAAACCTCTGCAAATAGAGAAAACACAACCAAAACTGATGCACATGGCTGGAACACGCTTGTTGTTGCCACAGTTTTTGGCTGATGAAGTTGTTCAAGTTGGCTACCTGTCAGCGGTGTTGAAAAATGAGCTAAAATAATTTCTTAACCTGCAGTGCTTTGAGCTCTCAGGGCCGCCGCATCATTCTACTGTATATAAATGTAACTTCTAGGAGACAAGGTTGAACTTGCAGGAGTAATGAAGCTTTTTCGCAAAGGGAACTAATGTGTGAGGATCAGTCACATTTCACACTGCCAGACAAAAGACCACACTCCAATTACAGTGTTGTACTGCAGGGGGAAAGAGAGACTGACTGGCGGAGAGATAAATGATACAGAGGGAGTTTTTTGAAAAGTGCACATGACCAATTTACAGGTGAAGCAGTAAAAGTTCTGTTTCTTGACCTGCACAAAATGCACCCAGACACCAGAGCTCCTTTTCCTGTTAGGAAAACGGTGGATTCAATGTCCAGACAGGCTTGAATTTGTGCAGCTAATTGTTCAGTGCATTCCTCAAACCACCTGCTTTTTGTCTTTATAGCTTGTAAAACAGATGAACTCATATATTTCCTTTTCAAATCATAATTTGTAACATGTATAATGTATGAATTCAGTAAGAATTTCTCTTTGACCGAATGTTTCTATGACTTGTTGCTTAATGCAGGTCTCTACTAATTTCTACTGTGACCCACTTTGTGTGGGCTATGATTCGTATCACTTTAAAAATGGCAACAGCACCATAGCAGCCTGTGATTTATATCACAGAAACATCTTGCGATGAAAGCGGCGGTAACACCGACCACACTGCATTGTGAGATACCAACATTTGATCAGTAGTGTGGAGGCTCTGAAATGTTTATTTGGAGTTTCGTGTGGGTGTGATATTTGAAAATCCCACTGCAAAAATGAGTTTTGTGTCGTGCTTGTGAATCATTCCAGGCAGGCATTTTTATTCAAATATGCCTATTGAGGCATATTCAAATGCCAAAATAAATCATCCTTGATAACACAACACAGCATGTAACCGTCATGAACACGCCAGTGAAAGAGATTTGGCCTCAGGAAAAAGATTCACAGGTGCTTAATTTTTCAGGAACGGTGTCAGGTCTGGGGTATGTTTATTGCATGGGCTGTGCCTGATAATAAAAATTCATATCTGTAGAACGCTGTCAAATGATTAATACAGCAGAGTCACTTGTGATTTGTGTCCATTATGAAAGATGCAGAGGAATGGTCCCACGCTAATCTTTTCAAAAAGAGATATGAATAATACGGAAGAATATTGAGGACAAAAGATTTGAGAGAGCACAAAACCAATTCTGAGTGCTATTCAGCCTGCGAGTCAACCTCTGAGAGGGCACAGGGATGGATTTGTAAGAGTGAATTAGATTTGAGCTTGCAATCTCAATGCACGTGCTCCTTTTAACACATTCTCACTCCAAACTCATCAAATCATCATCATCAAATGCCAGTGCTTCAACTATGATGCTCTAGGTACCCCTCTAGAGTCAGTTTTGGACATGGCAAGGACGAGATGTCAGTTTCCGCTCGTTACGAGCATAAACTTCCAAAGTAGGTTTATTCATTTTTAGGTTGACTTACTAAACAAAACTACGTTTAGGAAAAGAACAACTACGTTTGTTTGTTAAAGGGACTCTAAGAATCAGAAATTGCTTGTTAACAGCTACACCTCTGGCCGTTAAGTCAACAAAAGTCAGCGACCTGTTGTTCGCACTTGTGCTCTCTCTACATAGACAAGCATCGGTCAAAACAGCGAGGCAACACATAACAGCTAAAACCACAATATCACTCTATATTCCAACTGCTTGGCAGTAATGTTAGCTGACCAGACGAAGGTCTTTCCATGAATCCCTGCTGATACTGTGTTGTTCTGTTTCAGACTCCCGTCTTCTGCGCGCATGCACGTGAGAGGTCGAGCGAGTGAGAACGAGCGCGGAGTGTGGAGTGTGTAACTTTGCGGTTTTGGTGCTTCCGTGTAGTTTTGTATTGGAACAGCGTAGCCACATGCGAGCGCGCATGGGACACTGACCTGATTTATACGCGTAAGAGGTTACAAACAGTACCTTTTAACGTAACTGGCATAAAGGAAGTTACGGAATAAAACTATGATAAAATAAGTCAATGTTGACTTCACACCGGACACCAACAGTGGTGGGTGAAAGTCTTGTGTTTGTTTGACCCATCCAACCTCCCGTCCCGCACACCCTACGCAGACTGTTTCGCTCTATATAAGCCCGGTGCGTTCCATACAGACACTAAAGGGTGCCTTGGCGCTTTGGTATCAGACACCGAGTGATTAGATTTGATGAGTTTGTAGAGAGAATGGGCGGCTGAGTCTACTCTCTCTACTTTCTCCAGCTGTTTTAGCTTCTGAGCACTCCAGATCACAAGAAGTCCCTTTCCAACCAGACGTCCGACTACAGAAAAAGTCAGCTTTTGAATATATTGCTCTTCTGAGAGGAGATACTGGCAACCATATGACTATTTAAGACAACATTTACATATGTTATGTCTATCTACATTATCGTTCAGCGTCCAGTTGCAGTTATTGTGGGCGTGTGGATCTGCGCTGTAGATTGAAGTTCAGACAAATTAATTTGGTCCGACTGACCCCCTTACCGTCGCCTGTATCAGCCTCATTAGATTTCTGAGCGCAGCATTCAGCTCAGAAGTGCCAATGAGCCTCCTTCATGAATGTTTTTTCTTATTATGCTTTTAATGATTTTCTCTGTTAAAATTATTCATAATAATAGAAAAAGGAGAAATAAGAAAACCCTACATGTAGTTCAGAAAACCCCACTAGCAATAGCAATTAACACATAGCTATCAGAGTCACTATGATATTGCTGTTAATTTGACTCTCACAATTACCCATAATGAGTATGATGATTCAAGTCAATTAGCATCAACATGTTAAGATTTTTATGGTGACAGACACTAAATACTGCTCTTTCTCTCCATTCAGTGGTTAAAAAATAGAGAACGGAACCTGCCAAAATCAAAAATAAATAAATAAATGACTCAAAAAATAAATAACGGTCATAAAATGTAGCCATTAAGTAATTAATAACTATTGATGTGGCATCTTTATTTATTTACTCTTCTGTTTAATTTTCCCTTATATTTATATATGAATTTATTTATATAATTTGTTTTAGTTATTTATTTAGCATTTATTTTGTATTTATTTATTTATTTTTGCAGTTATTTTTTTATTTTTATTTTATCGAGTCATTTATTTATTGATTATTTTTTTATTTTGGCAGATTCCATCCTCCATACTAACAGGATGACCCTTCACTTCCAGGTCAAATTGAACGAGTGATTCTCTGCTCAGTTTGAGTTTGCGTTCAGAGGATTCGGATTGAAAGTGAGCGCGAGCAGCTTTGATCATTACAAGCGTTGAGAATTATTGCTGCTGGCTCAAATGTAGTGACACAATTCCTCTTTCGAATCATCTGTTACGCTCATGATTCTTTTCTCCCTCGCGCACAAAATCTAATTCTACTCTTACTAATCTGCGCCTGAATGCGCTTTCAAAGGTTGACTTGCAGAGCAGCGCTCCGATTTGTCTTGTTCTCAGTCTGTATACTTCAATAGAATAATGACAAAGTGATGTGTTGTAAGTAGGCATGTTATGTGGTTTCATTTGCTTTCAAGTGCTTGTATAGATGTATCATTCTATTCTCTCGTCCCTCCATCTCCTCCTCTTGTTTGCTGTGAAAAATAATACAGCTCTGCAGCAGACGCAGTAAACCAGTGTGTGCTACCCCCGATGCTTATTTTCCTGCCACCCAGTTGAATTTTCAGAGCTGCTGTTTTCTCTATTTCGGCTTTCGCTGTAAATTCATGTGCTAGATCAGATTCTGAAGGCTATCTGGCCCTGGTTCTGTGGGCTAAGATTGTTGTCCAAGCCTGCCGATCTAATCCAGGCCACACTGCTTGTTGTATGGGAAGAGTAATGAGCAGATTCTTGGCTGATGCTGTGAGCATGCCAGAGGCAAATCTGCCCTCCATGTGTCTCTCCAAGCATGAACACTGAGAACAGGGGAGACCCCAGAAGTTTCCCAAGTAAGCAGAGGGGTCGTGGATGTAAGGGAATATGATTAAATGCAGTCTGAGACATTTTTTGTAAGAGGCTGTAACTGGTGTAGAGCTGCATCATGAGATTCTCTTGGGGTGACTATAAAACATACAGAGGAGTTTAGTTTATGAGTTTAGTTTATTGTAGGATCCCCATTAGCGTGCCCTGAAGCACAGATAGCCGTCCGGGGACATTTAAAAACATACATTAAACATAGAGGGCTGCAGGGATGACGTATTTCCGAAGGCCAAACAGGAAGTTAGCATCGCAATGGGTTCCCTCGACAGAAAGCCAATGGGATTGTTCCATTGGGTTTGGGATTTTTATTGCAGCAAATAAGCTCTGTAGCAAACAAACGTTTGTGATACTTAAATGTTTTGTTCAGCGAGGTAATCTTCACAAATGAACACCACTTTTATGTTTTTTTGAAGCGTAAATCATCAGAAGTAAAATGCTAGGCTATAAACAAACTACACCACAGTCTCATGACTTCACCACCACTAAGCTGCCACCTTGCAAGTTCATTTTGCGCACTTCCCTCTTCAACAAAAGCCTTTCCTCCTAGAGTGACATCTAACGTAAATCTACAAGTTGGAAAGTTTTAGTTAGAATAGTTTGCAAGAGCACGACTATAAATACATCGAGGCTGTAAACGCAGGCATGACCCGCCCTACTCTGCCTCTGATTGGCTAGTACTCACTGCCCTCGTTGGTTGGACTGGTTAGGTTTAGGCATGAGGAGTGAGTAGACTGACCAGATCCCCAACAAATCAAATGTGGGACAAAGAGAATGTCTGTGTGGGACAATGTTGGACATGTTACCAGGGCTGAGAGGTAGTCTACAATTTTGATATAATGTCTATCTAACTTAAATAATAAACATTTCTATTTTGCCCCTTACCTCGTAACATCTCATGCTTTGCCTGAATGCATCCATTGAATGGCGCATATCTTTTTAAACCGCACGTTATGTCATATTCCCCCCCGTGTGTAATTGAAAAATAACTGGCAAATTTAGCAAAAACAACCCCAGACAATCGCCTTCCACTGGTTTCACCCACTAATAAGTAGTGTTTGTTGTAGCTGCAATACTTTTTCTTTGTGGTTGTTTCCATCATATTGAGCCTAAATCTGTGTAGTTTGTGAGTTTGCGGTGATTCCCAATTTTCCCCGGCATAGCAAAGACGGTGAAATGTTAGCCAGAACCCACGGGTGCGCAGTTTGATTGACAACAAACACATCCCCGTTATGACAGCCTTCCTTGCTTCCTTCACAGCCATTAAATAAAAGGCAGATCTTAGAAAAGTGTCTTTCCTGCAGTGGTTTGACTTTTGAAAACTAGAACCAATGAAAAGGTGGGACATCGTCTCAATATCTGAGACAACAACAACAACAACAACAACAACAACTGGGATTAAAATGCTGTGCAGTCCCTCGTAAAGACACCTGGTCAGCCTGGGAGTGAGATGGGTAACAATGAAGCTCAGCGTAAATTTAATCAGGAAGTCTATCTTTATACTGCATTCATTCACAATTATCTCTCTCTCGCACTTCTCCCGCTTCTTCTTAATCAGCTGATTATCGGCGCTCAGTCTTTAAGTTAAAACCGACCAGATGCTGCCACGATCTCAATCATGTCATCATGTTGCTGCTGTCAAACTTTAAAACTGTTCTCCTCTCTGTTGCCTTCAGCTGTCATTCTCGATGAAATCATTGCGCCATCCTCCCACCACGCTCACCTCCAGTCATCATATCCAATGCCATCAGAAGTCCACTCCTCATGACATCCACATCTTCAGCATTCTCTCTATCTCATCACCACCACCCCGGGGTGACTAGACCCCGGCGGGGCGGGTTTCCTGTTCTACTTATGACTTCATCACTCCTTCAAAAGTATAGGATGTTTCGATGGGGTCCAATCACCAAGGACTATTCACAGTTCTCGTCCTGTCGTGTTCGTGTCAGTTAAATATTTATATATATATATATATAACACTTCTGTCTCATGTAGCTGCTTATTAGAAACTGCCTTTTTAAGACATATAAAAGCTTCAAACGTGAGGGGTCTTTACAGACGTATTTTTTATACCGTAGGATAAAACTTTAAAATCTCTTATGCTTGTGTAAACTAGACTTTATTTCAGGCATCTAACCAAAAAGCCATTCAACATTGTTTTTGAGACGAGGGGACCGGAAGTGCTAAAATGCTAACTCATTTACGTGTTTTAGGACTCATTCCTGCAGCACTATTGGAGTAACTTACAGTATATGAATGTGCCTGTGAAAGCTGAAGGTAGTACTACTATGTTTTGTGTTGTGACAGATATGACATGGTTATTTTATTGCATTTGTTTTTTTTATTCTAGAACCTTTATAATCTATTGTTTCCCCAGTATTGTATTGAAATGTAGACCATCATGGAACATTAAAAGTTATGTGAGAGCCACATTGATTGACTTGTTTTAACAGCTCTCTTTAAAAGGTACACTACCCTGTAGACTTTGAGCCCGCTAATAACACTCTGGAGCAGTGATATGCTGATAGGCGCAACTGCTTATTTTTTGTGTGTATACAAAGGCACATTAGTAAGCACACAAGCATGCAGGTGATGTGATATACGTTCCTGCAGACGGTTTCAAGCAGTTATCACTGATCAATCTACACCTATATAAGTTAGCGGAAGATTACACATGTGACTGGTTTTCTAAATACGGTGTTAACAATTGGTACATACAAAATACATATATGAAAATAAGATTAATTGGATTATATTCACCAGAAGTATAAAACAATTATATATGTTCCTTGTAAATTAAAAAGAAAATACCACTAAGTTGTGAGGGGAATTTCGTCATGCTTTGATTTGTGGGTTCCTGGAAAAAATTAAATAAATAATTTGTGACAATTATTGATATATTTGACTTCAGGACATCACTGACTACGTAAATACATGACAAGTCAAACATTTTTGCTGTATCAATTTAGAGATTTTCCAAAGTCCCTAGAAGTGTACGATTCAACTTTTTCCCATGGTCTAGCGTTAAAAAAATCAAACAATCGCAATAAATTGTAATATCGAATCACAACTAGTTCTACTTAAACATAGCAATACATATCGAATCTGCGCCCAAGCATCGTGATAGAATTAATAGGGAGATAAGCCCAGTGGGCACCCTCCGGGGCTGAAAAGTGAAGCCAATGCTGAAGTGCCTTAAACTTGCATTCTTTCTAACAGCCAGCAGGGGGCGACTCCTCTGGTTGCAAAAATAAGTCAGATTGTATAGAAGTCTATGAGAAAATGAGCCTACTTCTCACTTGATTTATTACCTTAGTAAACATTGTAAACATGAGTTTATGGTCTCAATCGCTAGTTTCAAGTCTTTTTCAATACAGCATGATATTCATTTAGTAAATTATGGTCCCGATTAGAGCCAAATAGACCATAAAGCAGGGGATGCTTTAGGGCGTAGCTACCTTGTGATTGACAAGTCGCTACCACGGCATTTTTCGGTCTGGGAGTTGTCCGTGTTTTCATCTTAGAACTTTAACACTTTCACAGTGTGTTTTCAGTTTCTCAAAGTGAATTATAACATTTTTGGTCGCCTAAAAATGTCTTATTCAGCTTTCGGTTGTGCTTAGCTCCATCTCGCTCGTCACTTCTGGTTGAAAAATCCAACATCGGCCAAAAAGCTGAACTCAAGGCTTCAAAACTGCAGTCCACAAACCAATGAGTGACATCACGGTGACTACGTCCACTTCTTATATAGAGTCTATGGTCCAGCCTGTAGGAGTCAGACAGACAGGTAGCACGTCCAATCATTTCATTCAAGTCACTTTGGATAAAAGTGTCTGCTAAATGAAATTGTAGAATTGTAGAGTCCTGCGGTAGCCACAGATAACGGATATTTTTTTTAGTCAGAGCATTTGATTTATTCATTGCTGTCGGGATGTAAGGAGAATTTAACACAACATGTTTTTGAAGAGCATTACCAACCCTAGCTTTAAGATACATTATGGTGACACACCCCACCTCAGCATAGTAGGACCAATTACTTTTAAAAAATCCTTTATTGAACATTTGAATAAATAGACAGAAAATGTAAAATACACAGCATTGATTGTCTGTCACACAAAATGTAATTACATCACAGCTTGTTATTGAATAACCCCCAGATAGGTATTCACTGCTGTATTAACATATAGAGATTGCAGGGCTGCGTATACCCTCACACATATAATAAACCAGCCGCTCTCACAGTCAGATATGATGACAGACCTGCAATCATGCGAACGTGGGAATATGTTTTGAATGCACTGCTGGGGAGCCCGAGGTTGGATTTGACGTGCGCTGGATGTGATTGATTGTGTTGTTATTGCTAAGGACTCTCTTCCGCGCTGCCTCCGGGACCCTTTTCGATCCATCCACTGTCTGTTTGTACTGCTGCTCATAAATTTTACAGCCCGTGCTGGAACCTACTGGGAGCTTAAACAATTGCTTTATTGATGAATTTCTCTCATACAAGGAAGAGCACCACACCAGGCTGGCATGGGACGTTTCAACATACCAAAATTAATACTACTGGTGTTTTTTCTTGTATTATTCACATTGGATAAGTGTGGGGCGATTGTGTGCTGTGGGTGAGGATTGCCCTTGAAAATGTTTTACTGGTGTTCTTTATTTACTGCTTTTCTTTCCTGGTCTCTAAAATTAAATGTATCTGTAAGATGGAGAGGCAAAATCATGGTTTATGTTCTTTTGCAAGGTCTAAATTGTTTCATTACCTTCCCTGTGGAGGAATAAATGCAAAACTGTACCAATAAACAAAGAGAGCCTTTGGAATTAGCATTAGAGGCTCACGATTGTTCATTATAAAAGTAGCCTTAGACTTTTACATCGCTCTGCAAGAAGCATAAATGAATTACAGGGAGCAGCATTACTGTGATGTAGGTGTTGTATGTGAGTGAGAAAGAGAGAGAGAGAGGCACAGTTTACACTGTGAAACTATTTATAGGTGCAGAAAGGCAGTGGGGGGATATTATGTTAGTAGGAGGATTATTGGTGTTATTAGTCTTGGACTACTAACCTATATGAGAGAGAGCTGGGAAGATATATTATGCCATTAAAGGGAGCGTCTTTAAATGGACACCAGATCAAGCCCCCGCCACAGTAACCTCTCGGTATCAGCGAATCAGCAAGGTGCTGGCTGTTTTTAGAGAATACATATTGCAAGGAAAACATGTTTAATTCTCGCCAGGATCAGCTCCAGGTTCCTGGTGAGTCAACTGGGGGTTGGGGAAATGGAGAACTGAAATATTTATCAGAGCGTTGCATATTCAGCTGAGGGTCCTTTGTGCGTGCTCGTGTGATCTTTCACAACACGTTCACAAATTAAATATTTATCGCATTTAAATAAAAAGGCGAGCGCCGGGTCTCGCCCAATGGTTGTGTGTAG
>CAKALG010039162.1:0-11116 GCA_916700815.1 Helicolenus hilgendorfi
CTGCCATCCTCACCACCCGCTGCAGGTCCCTCCTGTCCTCCACTGTGCAGCTAGCAAACCACACAGTGCAGCAGTAGGTCAGGAGGCTCTCAATGGTTGCCCGATAGAAGTTGATCAGCAGGTGTTGAGGAAGGTGAGCCTGCTTCAGCTTCCTGAGGAAGTAGAGCCTCTGCTGGGCCTTCCCCACCTGATGGGAGATGTTTTTGGACCAGGTGAGGTCTGATGAAATGTGGACTCCGAGGTACGTGAAGCAGTCCACCCTCTCCACCTCCTCTCCACAAAAGATCCACAAAAATCTCCTCATTAAAAGCCCAACCCAACATATTGGTTTATCTCAGATATCTTCCTTCTATTGTCCCTTATAAATCTGTATTCCTTTTAGTTTGACTATATACAGTTTAAATAATTTAAATATTATTTAATTATAATTTGAAAATAAAATACAAGTCATAAGGAGAAAACATTGTAGCACCATCCCTCAACCTGTTTGTGTTGTTTAGATAGAGTTATCATCAAACACACCCTTCAAACCCAATATGCCTGCTGCAGCATAAATTAAATGTGATCCTACTATGGAGTCATACAGTTTGACAAAAAAAAAATCAAGATCAGGACAAAATTTCATTTATGTCATCAAAGAGCCTCAGTCTAAGGTATAGTAGGGCACTGACTCGGAGATATGAAATTTATAACTGATGACACCAAACGTCTACAGTACCGAATGCAAATATGTCCTTTTCCATTATCGAAATCTCAGGATTTAGAATTACTTATTAAAAAATAAACAATTGTTGAGTTTTCATTTTAAAGGGATACTCCAGTGATTCAGTATAGCACTTCCATAAAGTTGAGGGACTCACAAGAGACAGAGTAAAAAACAAAAAAAAGAATGGTCAAAATCAGTGCCACAGAGGCCGAGATATCCTGATTTTTATTACCTGTAGTAAAGTTCAAGCTCCAAAAAATACTGGATACTGCATTTCCCATAATGCAACCAATGGCTGATGACATAAGCTGTGTTATTTTTTCAGACTTGGCAAAACTCCCCCAAAGCCACAGAAGACATTACACAACAGTTTCCACAGACTAGTACTCATGGATGTATAATAAGACCTTGTTTGCAGTTGGAGGTGTCCTGTCAACAGTTTTACAGACGTCTCCTTTACAACGGTGGTCCTAGGACTCTTTCTATTCTGAATTTTTGATCCATGTCGGTTTCCGTATTTATAAAACTTCCATCGAGCCGAGAAAAGTGACTTTTTAAAATACGTGACGCTATGTCATCACAATGTAAAGTCTATGGGTTGGGCGGGAGCTTGCGGGCAGCGCCAGCGGGAGAAACACTATTGCACATATTCAGTAGGCCGCACAACCCAGAAGTAAACCAGGAAGCTAGAAAACTGGGGGGCACTATCTCGCGGTATGGTATCCAGTTCTATAATACATAGCAATACTTAATTGTTAAGTAATTGTTGCCCCTTTAAGCAACAGACTCCCATTTATGTTAAAAGTGTTTTGTTAACTACTCAAAAATGTGTGTTTAACTTTAAAGATAGTCGTCGCCAAAGACATACTACACAGTCACACAGAAGACTGCAAATCGGTACTTTGAGTCGGCACAGCAGCAGATCTATTTCTCTTAATTAACAATGGAGGAAGAGGTACTTAGATTCTTTACTTAACTAGAAGTAGTTATGCCTCAGGGTAAACATACTCATGAACGTTTTGCACTAAAAAACTGAAGAAAAAAAACAAACAACAGAAAACACATTTTAAGTATCATAAGCCCTCATTTTGCAGAATGACCCGTCAGTGTTAATTACAAATGCAGTGATCTCCTGGGTTATTATATATACATTTATGCATACAAAAAAAGCAAAAACAAAAACCAAGTGGAGAGCACTTCTTTTATTTTAAATATGTCATCATTGGTTTAGTCTGCATACAATAACGTATCAGCAAATAACTACACAGTACAGAGGTGGACTGCTGCCGCACCAGTTGCAGCTTGGCCAATACGTAACATCGACAGCCACGGCCAATATCTGACAGCCAGGCCAGCATATTCCTTCATTAAACTCCATTTAAAACTATCTATTTGAGATACAAAACCACTAGGATGCCTGTATGTCAGCTTCTTTTTCTACCACAACGCAGACTTCAGTTAGGCAGTGTGGTACTTTACTGACACCGGCCTAAAAAAAGAAAAAAAAAGAAAAACATTATCTGTCATCATAGGTTATACATTAGCTCTGTTGATTCTCAGAGATAGAAAGTTGGCATCTGAAAAATACATGATTGAAGTTGTTACACAAAATAGTGGGGGAGGTCACCATTTGATTGACACCTCAACCCCCTTTTGTAAATTTCAAGCATTTCCCTTTTTTTCTAAGAAAAAAAATAATCCAATTGATGTGCGTCAACGCAACTCCTGTCTTTGCACTGTTCGACCTGTGTGTATGGCTTTAAATGGGGTTTAAAGACTTGGTGAGATGAGAAGGCAATAATAACGCAAATAGGATGCAAAGCTTTAAACATGTACATACTACGGTTTCCATCGGGCCTAGAACATGCAGACAGGGCAAGGTAGTAACCAGGTGTCTGGTGAGAATATTTAGGCACACATTAGAACTATCTACAACTGTGATTGGTTTTCCTTAGCGCCAATTACCCCTCTCCAGCTCACACACCTGTTAACAATTTAAACACAGTGATACTATATAGAAATTGGCATTTTATGTAAGCAAACCCAGTTCCTGTGTTGCACCATTAAGGCCTCCCATGACTTGTCATTTCACTACCACTAAAGTCAACACTAAGCCTCATCTCTCTAACAGAAAAATCACTTGTTCTGATTTTCAGCTGGACGGGGATACAAATATGTGCTTTTCATTTTCTTTTTGTATGCTTTTTTTGTTTCTGTGATATAACAAGCACCAGCTCTTGAACATTATAATACTAGTTTGCATTGACTCATAAGAGATGAATGTCGCTGCTAGTGGTTCATTGGTATTTTGTACTTCTCAGCGTAACCATGCACAACCAACACTTGAAAAAACAAAGAAAAGTAAAGCGCAATTCAAAAGGTTTCAAGATTAAGAACATGGAGGTTTGTAAGGTTATGGCCCATGGTTTTTAGGAGTAAGAATATGATGGAAAAATATAATTCACTCAGTCACAGAGACAAAATAACACAAACTGTCATAGTTTGATGAAATAAGTAGTGGAACTATAGACTCAAGCCTCTTATAGAATCAAGTGCAGACTCTCCTAGCTTCTCTCCAGGTCACCCAGGTAGGAAGTCACCTGCGAAAGACAACAAGAGAGAAAATTTAGGATAAAGCAGGAATAACAGCATGCCTCGGGTGTACATTATAGCTCACGTCCAAGGGGTTTAAAGGTACAGTGTGTAGGATTTGGTGGCATCTAGTGGTGTGGTTGCAGATTGCAACCAACGAAGTACCCCTCCGCTCACTCCTCCCTTTACAAGACTGTGGTAACGTGAGCCGCCTAGTGTTAAACCGTGGTAACGCCGTTCGCCTCGCTCAGAGGCCATCCATACCATACTAACACTACTTTAGGAGCAACAGAAGTCAGCTATGGCAGATTTTGGTAAAAGAGAGGTAGTCTGCACACTGAATATTACAAACTCCCAAAATGTTGAATTTCCAAACTTTCAGATCTTTGTCAAGCAAATATTTTTGCCTCGAAATCCGAAGTGCTGCATCATTAAATCACACCTTCCAAACTAGCTCGGAGAGACTTGAAACTTGCTCAAAATAGGTAACCGACACAATGAACAACTCTACTTTTTAATAATGTTATGCGATAATTGCATGGCTGCATATGAGCAGGGATTGTTTAAAGGTCCCATATCGTGCTCATTTTCAGATTCATACTTATTTAGGTATACGTATTTCGTGTTTCCACTAGAAAATGTTTACATGCTGTAAGGTAAAAAAAAACCCAGTATTTTCCTCGTACTGTCTGCCTGAATATACCTGTATTCATGTTCTGTCTGAAACGCTCCGTTTTAGTGCATTTCAACGGAATTGCAAGGGAATTGCATTGCTAGGCAACAACTTGGGTCCATGTTTACAACCTGTCAGCTGATGTCATTCACATACACTGCAACAGGAAGTGAACTGGGACACATTTAGAATGTTTACGTTTAAAACCGTGTAATGGTATATATAATTGTATATTTGTGACATCACAAATGGGCAGAAATCCCAATATGAAAAGGTTTGTTTCAAACGCACAGTTTCTGAATACGGGCTGTGTGTGTTTCTCCGTATAGTGAGCGTTTTTGATAGCTTAAACAGTATTTATAAAGCATTTGAACCTGCTTTATAATATAAATGACATGAAAATCTCACTTTTTACAATATGGGACCTTTAATACTCTAATGTTGGTGCATTCAAGGCTGCCCCGACAGCTGAGATTTCAAAGACATCTGCTAAACAGCATCATTGCTAATGCTAGAAACATCGTAATTCACACCATCAAAGTCACTTTATCCATATCTATTCAATTTTCCAACAACACAGCTCATGAATAGTGTATTTAGACAGCTTACTCGAAGATCTCAGTTGTTTGCACTTATATCAATGCACTGCCAAGGACAGTTCTCAAAATGGTCCCTGCTTGAAGAATAGCAGATAAAACAGTTGCTGTGATGGATTACCACTCTAGTCAAGTCTCTGCAAGTTGATTTTCTTTGTGTAGTGAAACATAAGGACACTATTGGCTGCCGGAAAGACAGGAAATATACAATTTAACTAATAGCTTGATAGTATGAAAGACGCGGTCACACCGGCATTTAAAACAATGACGTTTGAATTCAATTGATTGATTGATTCATTTCAACAGAACCGCTACGATCAGTGGATTTACTTTCGGGGGTGAAGAAAATTGCTAATTTTTCATGTTAACTTCAACTTTGGCGAACTTTCAGATGCTAATTCACACCAATAGCAAACAGTGCAAACCTTTTTAGTGGTTGGAATTAATCTTCATCCAAATAATATATTAACTTCCACTGCTCACTTTTACGGCAAAGTGACAGTAACTCCTTGAATGGTTTAATTATGACAGTTCAGTTAACAGCAGTGGTGAGTGAATGTAACATTAGAGGCTATTTTCAGGCTACTAACACATTGAGTCGGTCTATTCTATATTGGCTATTGTCTGCCACGTTTACTCGCTGTTTTATTACAGCCGTGTCTCCTTTTCTACATATTATATGCTTTACTTCCTCCTAATCTTCCATTAGTACTGGGTTTAAAGTACACGGAATGCGTTTACTCCATTTCATCAGTAAATCTGTGATCAACCTCGTGGTCTGTTGAAGTAAGCCGTGAACGCGCATCTATCTGAATTCCTTACACGTGGCTCAACCTAGTCACACCTCCTCAGCCTGGCTTGGCCTACGTGAAACGCATTAGGCCAGGATGAACTGACTAGACTAGGTCAAGCCTCGCTTTCTCTCTTATCCTGGATTTCTTTATTCTGCTTTTGTGTAACAGATCAGAGGAGATAGTAGGCTAAATTGTTGCAGATTACTTACACACACACACACAAAAAATCCGGCCGTGAATTTGTTTCATTCCAAACCCAGCAGCTCAACGTCAAAGATGAGGGTGGCGTTAGGAGGAATGATGCCCGGGTGGCCTTTGTTTCCATAAGCGAAGTCAGCTGAGCAGGTCAGCTTGGCCCTTTGACCCACACTCATCTGGAGGCACGAGGAGAGAGAAAGAAACAACAGGGCTCATGTGAAACAGTTAATTAGATCATAATGCAGTCCAAGTTGGATAATAAACCACAGGGGGAAGTGAAACTGAAAACATGTCTCCTACTAATGATGCTTCAATAATTCTAAATCTAATCCTCACAATATTTGATGTCGCAATCATCAATAGCTTTTTAACCAGATGCCTTATTGAGATATTAAAAACTGCCGTTCTAACCCACAAACACAGATAACGTAGAGAACGTGAGGCTACCCTGCCATCAATCTACAGGACCTGCACACAGGCTGCACCATTCAGTAGCCAGCTCATCTAAATGCTGCAGGGCTCAGTGTGTGAGATAAAGAGCCGCGTCCTGCCTGCTGTATTGACCCACTGTTTGCGGTGCTAATGGAAACCTTGGTGGGTGAAATCTAGATAATGGAACCATGTCAATAAATTAATGGGTTTCAGCAGATGAACTAGCGACATTATCAGCGGCAAAATGCATTTTCTGTCTTGCGATCGGAATTATTTCTGCCTCTGAATCATGACTGTTGAAGCTGCTTAGCGGCATGACTTTTTTTCCCTAGAATCGGTCTGTTCCAATAATAAATACACCGTAGCATGTCAAGTATACCCTTTTCTGAAATGATGGATGTGTGTAACCTGTAGAATTTATAGTATTTCACAAGGTTAACATTTTAAAGAGTGACTTTAGTGCATATTTGATGTGTGCAGTATGCGTTCAGTTCTCCAGCCTACCTGCACTACACCCTCCTCCCAGCCTCGGATCACTTCCTGCTTGCCGATCTTGAACCTGAAGGGCTTGTCCCTATCACGAGATGAGTCAAACTTGCGTCCGTCTGTCAGGGAGCCTGTGGACAAGAGAGATGGAGAGAGGCACAGAGTCAGCTGCCAATGCACAGCTTTATCATGTGGGTGAAAAAATCCAGAACACTCTGAACATGCACAACATAACAGGATTTGTCACGAAGAGAATTCCTGCTGCAGAAACATATGCAGACCAGATAATGATGGAAAAATACTGGCTCTCTGTGCAGCAAACATTCAGGATGAAGAAACTGTAACACAGGAAACAAATACATCTCCCAAACTTGTCTGACATCCATCTTCCCTGCTGTGTGTATATTGAGAACGCAAATGAAGGGATTCCAAGGATCTCATAAATAGCCGCTGCAGCTGTCTGCAGGGTTTCAGTGTGACAGTCAGGAAAACGCAGAATAGCACCCCTCCAAGACTATTTACACCGGCGCTATTACTGTTATTAGCACCGGCAAGGCAGCATGTGTGTGCGTGATGGTTTGGGGTGATGCGAGTGTGTGTGTGTGTAGTGTGGGAGAAGGTGCAACATTGCTTATGTTGTTGGGCACATCAGGGGGCGGCTGGTGAGATGCAGCCTGTACTTCAGGCAGTGGAGTGGGTGTCTCGTCCTCTCCTGGACATCCAGATAGCAGCTTAATGGAATTAATCTGTAAGAGCTGAAAGGACCAATCAAAGCCACTTTGGCCATTTCACCAGCAAAAACAACACAGTGTTGACATTTTCACAACACCGACCATTTCCTGCACGCACAGCCTTCATGAGAACCCAGCAAATCCAAGTTTTGATCTTCACGTGGACGTCTCCATTTAAAAAAGGCTGCTGTAATGGAATATCCTGTTTCATGTGGCATTTCAAGGCTGCTTTGTAGGCTGACAGGAAGGGAGACCGCCCAGAGAGGAAATCCTGTAGTTTGTGTGTGATATGAAAAACAAACAGAGGAGATGCAGACTCATGCCTAAAAAGAAATAATTAAAAAAAACGCTTCACTGTGAGAGGCCCAAATCAGGTCTCGTTACATAATGTTGAAGCAAAGAGGCTTGTATTACAGAGAGAGAGTTATGTCTGTCTTACCAGGCAGAAGGACTGAGACCAGCTTCGCCAAACTAAGAATAGGTGCAGACAAATATATAGCATAGCACGGTGGGAGGCAAAATCCATCCGAAACCCCAGTTTGCTGCTGATGCTGCATGTTTCATTGTACTGTGTTTAAACTGTAATCTCTTTTAATAAATGTCTAGCCAGGCTAGCAGTCTCACTGTGGATGGAAATATCTGTGTGTCTGTGCCTCTGTCTGTCTGTCTCTATGTCTGTCTGTCTGTCTGTCTGTCTGTCTGTCTGTCTCCATCAGATCAGAGTTTTTATTTGTCCAATGACCTGCAGACCTACTGACTCCCATCGGCCTCAGCTGTACTTTGTGAGCATGTTAGCATGCTGACATGCGCATTTAGCTCAAAGCACCGCTGTGCACTTTGTTGGGAAATGACTAGAGCTGAAACGATTAGTCGATTAATTGATAAGTTCATCGACAGAAAATGAATCTGCAACTTCTTTGAAAATCGATTAACCCTTGAAATACATTTTCAAGCAAAAATTAAAAAAAAAAAATCACTAGTTTCAACTCCTAAAATGTGAATATTTTCTGGTTTTCTAGCCTTTAAAAACAGTCTATGGTTCAGGACTGCTTATCAGACAATCAAGACATTTTAAAACGTCAACTTGGGCTCTGGGAAACTGTAAGAAGCATTTTTTGATTTACTGACATTCTATAGACCTAATGATTAAATGTTACATTAATCAATAATACAAATATTCATCAGCAGCCCTATATATACTTATATGATACTGTACAGTATATTGGTCCTATAGTTGTATCGTGGTTACACAAAGAGATAACTGATATTATGAGCCTCTATAGGAATAAATGAGTGATGACATATAGTCCTATAGGAGGTATAATGGGCAATACTTCAAATATTTAGTGTTATTCATACGCTGTGCATCTCTGAAAAAAATATTACAGGAATAATACAGAGAGTCATTATTACAGTCGGCCAGACGGTTATAATCCGCTCAGCTAAACACCACCAACACCAACCCCCCAGAAACTCCAACTGAGACAGAAAAGAGCTGGAAATCAGACAGGATTTAAAACCCTGCTGTCGGTCTGTCTGTGTGTCTGTCTGTCTGTCTGTCTCTGTCTCTCTGTATGTCTCTCCCTCTGTCTGTCTGTCTGTGTGTCTGTCTGTCTGTCGGTCTGCCTGTCGGTCTGCCTGTCGGTCTGTCTGTCTCTGTCTCTCTGTCTGTCTGTGTTTGTCTGTCTGTCTCTGTCTCTCTGTCTGTCTGTGTGTCTGTCTGTCTGTCTGTCTCTCTGTCTGTCTGTATGTATGTATGTATGTATGTATGTATGTATGTATGTATGTATGTATGTATGTATGTATGTATGTGTGTGTCTGTCTGCCTGTCTGTGTGTCTGTCTCTCTGTCTGTCTGTATGTATGTATGTATGTATGTATGTATGTATGTGTGTGTCTGTCTGTCTGTCTGTCTGTCTGTCTGTCTTTCTGTCTGTCTGTCTGTCTGTCTCTCTGTCTCTCTGTCTGTGTTAGTTCTCCAGACAGCACAGAGGATTACATTATCCAGAGGACTACATTATCCAGACATCTTGGTGAGACTGTAATGGACCACTCGGCCCAAACTACAGCGCGCACGCAGCCACTGTTCCTGCTGTGGACATGATCACATCCCAGTGTCTCCTCCTGCTATGGACATGATCACATCCCAGTGTCATCTTCCTGCTGTGGACATGATCACATCCTAGTGTCACATCCTGCTGTAGACATGATCACATCCCAGTGTCTCCTCCTGCTATGGACATGATCGCATCCTAGTGTCTCCTCCTGCTGCAGACATGATCACATCCCAGTGTCTCCTCCTGCTGTAGACATGATCACATCCCAGTGTCTCCTCCTGCTGTGGACATGATCGCATCCCAGTGTCTCCTCCTGCTGCGGACATGATCACATCCCAGTGTCTCCTCCTGCTGTGGACATGATCACATCCCAGTGTCCCCTCCTGCTGCGGACACGATCACATCCCAGTGTCATCCTCCTGCTGTGGACATGATCGCATCCCAGTGTCTCCTCCTGCTGTGGACATGATCGCATCCCAGTGTCTCCTCCTGCTCCGGACATGATCACATCCCAGTGTCTCCTCCTGCTGCGGACATGATCACATCCCAGTGTCTCATCCTGCTGTAGACATGATCACATCCCAGTGTCTCCTCCTGCTGTGGACATGATCGCATCCCAGTGTCTCCTCCTGCTGCGGACATGATCACATCCCAGTGTCTCCTCCTGCTGCGGACATGATCACATCCCAGTGTCTCCTCCTACTATGGACATGATCACATCCCAGTGTCATCCTCCTGCTGTGAACATGATCACATCCCAGTGTCTCCTCTGCTGTAGACATGATCACATCCCAGTGTCTCCTCATGCTGTAGACATGATCACATCCCAGTGTCTCCTCCTACTATGGACATGATCACATCCCAGTGTCATCCTCCTGCTGTGAACATGATCACATCCCAGTGTCTCCTCCTGCTGTGGACATGATCACATCCCAGTGTCTCCTCCTGCATGATCACATCCCAGTGTCTCCTCCTGCTATGGACATGATCACATCCCAGTGTCTCTTCCAGGGAGAGGACATGTGGTGAAGGGGTTAAATGTCCAGGCAGCCCAGTGGACAGTGAGACATTTCTGATCGCTCCAGAGCCACTCTAAGTGCTCCAGTCTCGCTTTAACAGCCTTATTACGGGCTGTACAGTGTGATACTTACAGGATTAGCAGGCTCTTCTGCAGCAGACAGTTGCCCCCCAGCCGTCACTCCACTTGTTCGGCCTTCATGAGTACAAAATAACCACAATGTGCACAATGTGTTCATGCATGCTGAGTAATAAGTTTCTTATTTAAAACTCACCAACATAATGCACCACGCACGTCTGTCCTTTTTTGGGGAAAGTCCTTCCTGTGGAGGAACCAGAGAGGATCTTAATATAACGGACACACTACGCAGTGAAGGCGCTGTTTCTGCGGCTCTTATCAGGCTACATGAACAGGAATGAACGCGAACACGCTTTACCGTCTCCAGGGGTTATGGTCTCGATCTCCACTCCCATGGTAATGCTGTAGTCTGGAGCTGTCCCTGTCTCTGTTCCTGTCTCTGTCTCTGCACCGGCAGTCTGTCTGTCTGTCTGCTCCTCCAGCGGGTCTCCTCAGCTGCCTCTCTCTCTCTCTCTCTCTCTCTCTCTCTCTCTCTCTCTCTCTCTCCCTGTCTGTCTGTCTGTGTCTGTCTCTCTCTCTCTCTCTGCAGGGAGACCAGCGTCAATAACGTTTATTATACAACACCACTTCCGCCCCCAACCTCCAAAATAAAACCCGTACAGACATAGGGATTTCAGACTAAAACACTGGCCCCCTGGTGGTCATAGTGGAGGCCAACATCAACATCATTTATCAGGCCTACTGAAACTAGTTTGG
>CAKALG010039167.1:0-19652 GCA_916700815.1 Helicolenus hilgendorfi
ATATAAGGGATACTGTTCAGGAAACACATTTTGGATATATTGGATATATATATCCAAATAAACTGAAGTTAGGGCTGATATACATAATTATCTGAAAATAGTAAAATATTTACACCTATAGCCAAAAACATCATTGTGTTTGTTTCTGTCTAAAATGTTATTTATCTATTTAATTATTATTTTTTCCCCATAAACTGATTTTTTGTTTTTGTTGTATGGCTTTTGGCGTGAGGGGAGTGACGTCACTGGCATCGCATGGCTTTCAATTAATGCAGCGAGGTGTGATGCCTAATTAACACACACACACACACACACACATACACACACACACACACACACACACATACACACGCATATACACACACACACACACACACACACACACACACACACACAGATGATGTTCTTTCTCCCAGCATCGTGATAAAATAGGCCACTGCCTCCATCATCCACACATCAAAAAATAAATATATTACAGGTTACACCACCTCGTGCTTTAGGCCTATACATTTTATTTTTTACAACTGCTCTTTGAAGGAGCTCAGAGAGGGATGAATTATACAGAGCAGCTCTGGATTTTTGCCAAAAAAAAAAAAAAAAAACTCCATTAGTGGAGATCACTTTGCTGTTTTCCGTCTGCAGGCCGTGACACACACGTTTTAACACGAGCTCACGACTTCACACTCGTGACTCCCATACACAGCCATGAATTATCATTTATTAATATTTTAATTACCAATTCCACATAAAAGTTTTTAAGCCAATAGACTTTGAATGTTGTGATTAACAGTCTTTCTAATGTGAGTGTATAATGTGTTGCTCTTACAGAGACAATAAAGTTGTATTTTGAATTATCTGGCTACAGAAAAGTCTACGTGTGTTTTTAAGTCTTTAAAATGCTAAAATTAGACTTTAATTTTCATATTGCATGAAATTTGATGCCTAAAGCTGTTAGAATGGACAAACCAATTGTCAGGTAAGAGTCGTTTTATATTATGACCCATGTGCTTTACCTCTAAATGTAATAGAATTATATTAATAATTAATAATATTAATGCAACAGTTTATTTAACTGTATTTCTTTACTTTTGTGTTAATCTGTTATCTGTGAGGTGCTAATTTTAGCTTCCCTGAATTAAAGCAAATATTAAATACTGAGCACTGCTGTGAATTAACCTAACATGTATAACATAACTGTAAATTAAAATCTGTCTTTCTTTTAATTGATATCTGATGCATTTTCTGCATGCATGTACCAGTATACCAGTAAAAGCACAGTTTAGAGTAGCTAAGAAAAACCTGTATTATTATAATGCATTAAAATCATTCTTTCTTTGAATTTATAGCTGATGCATTTTCTGCATGCAAGTACCAGTATACCAGTAAGAGCACAGTATAGCTAAGAAAAACCTGTATTATAATGCATAAAAATCATAAAGAATGAAAAAAAAAAACATTAGTTACGTCCAAACTGCTGACCCCCAAGTCCCTGCAGGGAAAACTGTAATTCGTTCAAGGTAACTTGGCAGTATATAGTGTAAAATGTTCTACTTTAATAGATTGTCAGGGAGCATAAAAGGCTGCTGTAAAATGCTACAAAAACCTGAGCGGAACAGGACAAAAAGGATCCCGAAAGGATTTTAAAATGATTTCCAGGAGTAATCAATTAGTTCCACACAGCGAGCTGCTGCTGCTGCTGCATGGACGCTTCATGTTAGGTGCGTGTGTGTGTGTGTGTGTGTGTGTGTGTGTGTGTGTGTGTGTGTGTGTGTGTGTGTGTGTGTGTGTGTGTGTGAGAGGTTGGAGAGCTGCTCACTGTGGGGGAAGCATTAAGCTACTCTCATTCCCATCCACATTTCCCCCACCCAAAAAAGGATTTGCACAACAACCTTTGTTGCCAAGAGTTAGATGAAAGGATCGATACCATGCTCTTATCAGTCCATTAAATATGAGGCGATAGCAGGAGAAAGTTGGCATAGTTTAGCATGAAGACTGGTAGCACGGGCAAACAGCCAGTCTGACTCTGTCTAAAGATAACATAATAAAAAACAGTTTAAAACCACAACGTGTTCATTTTACAAGTTGTTTTTTCCCACGTATTAAGAAAACAAGATATAGTGTGTTATTTAGAGGAGTTAATAGGTTGATTTTTTTACCGTTGGATGTAGCCAAGCTAGCCATTTCCCCATGTTTCCAGTCTTAACGCCAAGCTAAGCTCTCCTGGCTGTAGCTTAATATCTAACCCAAGATGACGTCCTCAAATGTCTTGTTTTGTCCACAGCTCAAAGATATTCAGTTTACTGTCATACAGGAGTAAAGACACCAGAAAATATTCACATTTAAGAAGCTGGAATCAGAGAAATTTAACCTAAAAATAAATCTTAAAAAATGACTCAAACCGATTAATCAATTATCATATTAGTTGGCGATTAATTTAATTTAATAGTTGACATGTAATCAATTAATCATTGCAGCTATAACACAGACATTCATTAGGGCTGTCCTCGACCAAAGAAATTCTTAGTCAATTAACAATCATACGATTTTGTCGACTAATCGATTAGTTGATTTAATCGACAGATCTGTGAAACTGAGTTTCTCCACAAAGAATCTCACAAAAGCACCACTTTAAATCTTGTGTTTACCAGAGATGTGCTCATAAATTTCTTGGATATAAGTCATTCAACAAAAAAAAGCATAAACAAATGACTAATCGACCAAAGAAATCTTAGTTACGGCCGATTAGACGACTAATCGACTAAGAGGGGGCAGCCCTAACAGTCATACATCAATAGTGGCTGAGGTGCCATGCAAGGCGCTAACCTGCCCATTGGGAGCAACTTGGGGATCAATGTCTGGCTCAAGGACACTTCACCATGCAGACAAGAGGAGCCGGGGATCGAACCGCCAGCCTTTTGATTAAAGGTAACTTTAAAATACATTCCCTTCTCAAGTACATTGAAGCTTAGATTGTAAACATTTAACATTAGCATCAAGGACAATACAATTATTCCATTATTACCCCCAACATCCGTACATCTCTCCTCCATGGGCGTCATTACACAGCATCAATGAGGCCTAAAAAAAACCTAGAATGCAAAGACAGAACTAAACCACAGGAAGGACAGAGAAGCGGGGTGAAATTTAAGGAACAAAAACAAGAGGAAAATAACTGGAGGATGATGCTGCTGCTGCTTTCCAATTGTCTTTAGCGAGGGATTAAAAGTCCTAAATCATGGCGAACATCACAGCTCAGCCTGGCAGCGCAGACTGACCAAAGCCCACTAACTAATTGTCTGGCGTCTTCCGCCAATCTCTTGGATAAGTAGCAGACCCAGATATGCAATTAGCTAAATGGGTCCATGGGATCTGGGCTTAATAAATGCAGGTGGTGGTGGGGGTTCCTCGTGTGGTAGGGGACTCATTACCCACCGCCCTCTCACTGGGAGCCACCTGTCTAGAGCTGCACTCATCATGATATAGAGCTTATTAGCTTGTAGAAAAATTAGACTTACAGGGAAGTAGAGATAGAAAAGGCACCCATGCAACACTAATGTGCGTAACACCTGCAAAAGAAAAAAGCAAGATATAAATAGTTTAAATTAAAAGTAAGCAAATAGTCATATTTTCTACCACCTGTGTGAAGCAGATAATGTAACCATTCAGCGCAAATATCAGCTAGGATGTCACTAAAGTCACAGGGAGAGGAAGTTAATGACACCGGTTCTCAGCAGAACCCAGCAGTGCACCGCTCCCACTAACAATCTTTATAAACTCCATCTTTATAAACACAAGCCATCTGCTCTTGCTGTGTTTGTGTGCGTCTGTGCTAGCAATATATTTTCAACAGCAATGCAGACTGCAGGGGACCGAGTCCTGCATCAAGAACGAAGGGGGGTTCTATACCCGACAGGAAATCAACGAGCAGTCATTCACTGACCTGGAAAACAGGGAATATTGATGATGTTCTCCTGTTACAGAAAATGTCAGGATACCGTTTTGATCAATACCTAATGGCTGCTGTGGAAAAAAAGGAATGGGGATATCTCTAGGCATCAGTTGGTTTTGTTTTTAATTCCATGTAGCTTTGAGATATCCAGCTCTAAGATTTCTGCAACCACCCAGATGCAATGAAGTTTAGTTTGAGGTGCTCAAAACGTTAAGAATTCACAAATCTCAATGACAACCTGTCTTTCCAGAAGCAACGTCCTAGACACTCTGGATTACCCACACATCTCACCACAAACAACTTGAATTGGAACTATTTTCTACAGAAGAAACAGTTCCTATATAAACTGGATGTAAGTATGTGTCTGTGGATACGAAATGGCTTAAGTCCAGATATCTGCCCAATTGTGTGTCCTCAATGAAATATCTAAAATGTATTTTGCTTTATAACCTACCTTGATGGTATCACACAGACAGTGATGTTATGGATGAGAGCCAAAGCTGCTGAACAAAGCCATCCAAAAATGAATGCAGAAATCTCACCTAAACAACTACATTAGGGCTGCAACCAACATATTTTCATTATTTAATAATCTGCATTTTTTCGTTTTCTTTAATTAAAAAAAATAATAATAATTGAATAACTTGGTCTATAAAATGTCAGAAAATGTCCATCACAAATTAAAGCCCAAGTTGATGCAATCAAATAGCTTATTTGTCCAACCAACAGTCCAAAACACAAAGATATTGGTATTGGTTTATTTGCAAATCCTACGTTTAAGAAGTTGGAAGAAGACAATATTGGGCATCTCTGCTTGGAAAAGTACATAAATGATTAATTGATTATTACAGGGACTATAGGGAAAATAGTTGCTGATTATTTTTCAGTCAACTAGATAGAGCTGCAACAATGTATCGATTAGTTGTCAGCTATTAAATTAATCGCTAACTATTTTGATAATTGATTAATCAGTTTAAGTAATTTTTTAAGAAAAAAATAAGTAAAAATTCTCAGATTCAAGCTTCTTAAATGTGAATATTTTCTGGTTTCTTTCCTCCTCTATGACAGTACACTGAATATCTTTAGTGTTGTGGACAAAACAAGACATTTGAGGACGTCATCTTGAGCTTTGGGAAACACTGATTGGCATTTTTCACCATTTTATAGACCAAACAACAAATCGATTAATCAATTAAATAATTTACGGATTAATCAACAATGAAAATAATCGTGAGTTACAGCCCTAACGCCAACAGCAGCCTACACATTACACGCTTGTGCAACAAACAGTGCCTGGGTCTCATATGAATGGCGACCTAATGTGACGCACACATAAATGACTTACTACAGTAAATATTCCCTGGGCCTCATCTATACCTCTTTGGGGGGTTTAGATTCTCTTTCATGAGGTCTTTTTTCCCTTTTTTGGGGGTGGGGGAGTTGAGGACATCTGGAGAACAGCTGTTGCTTTGCATCACATGTGAACACACACACACACATAGACACACACACACAGCTGTTACATAGCCTCCCCATCAGAGGTTAAGGGGTCAGGAGCCCAGTGTCCAGACGCACCATTTAATCTGGTCTAGGTATAGACAATCTCTGGAAATCAAACACCACGCGGCCACGTTTACACGCAAAAATAGGCACGGACACACACACACACACACACAGACACACAGACACAGCAGACAGAGCCCCTCTGGTCTCTCTTCTATACAAGGCAACTATCCGACCCTCTCTTGGGAGGGCAGAGATTCTCAATGATTAGTCCTGCCCCTCCAGAGAAGAAGGAGGAGGGGGCACAGCTACTAATTCAATTACACAGACCCCCGTCCCTCTTCAGGCCCACTCCCAGATCCATGAATGGAATCAAACCCATCCAGCCAAGTTGGGGGTGGGAGCAGAGAAGCAACAACGTGTTTACATTTGTTTTACACTTGGTTTTTGTAGCTCGGGAAGAGGGCCCCTGCATGCGACTGTGTGTGTCATATCACCCTTTGGCTGAACACTGTAAACTAATGTGGGACAAAATGAAGTGAGAGAGCTTCACAGGCTCTCTGACAAGCATGTAAAAAAGGTGAAAACCACAATTTTTCAAGGTTTGCTGGAAGAGTCTGCAGTCAAGTGACATTAGAGCAGAACATATGGGCTGGAATTTGGAGAGAGAGCCATGTAGGCATAAACCCTGAAATTCAGAGAGTATATGAGGCAACAGAGACTCAGGCTGCAGTGCAGAACACGACACAAAATTGGAAATGAGGGGGATTATCTGAGCTGTTCCTTATAGCCTTAAAACAAATTCCCATACCATTTCAAGTGATAGCTTTCTGAAGCCTACATTCTGCACTAATAGTCCAAGGAAATTGCATTCACAATGTTCCTCTCCTCTGTAGCAGTAAATGAAATGATGGCAAGTCTGCCCCGCGTACCATCCTCTAAGCAGCCGCTGTACAATAACAACAGGCTTAAAAAAGCATATCCCTAGCTGGCAATTAAACTGTAAGAAAAAGACTGCATTTACGGAGAAACTGAAATTTACTGATCATAAAAACAATCCATTAACAATTGAGAGGGTTTATAATGACAGCATGCACACCTTTTTCAGGATACATTAGCAAGATATTGAGGCGGTTGACGATTCTACTCGCCTATTAAGGCCAGCAGCATTTCCAACCTAAATGTTTCACTTGTGCATTATCACCCATTTCCTTTTAGTTACTCATTAACCAGCATGGGAATGGGGAAATATGCTTGCTTTATGCAAATGTATGTATATGTTTAACACTGAAAGCAAGTAACAACACAAAACTCCTTCCCTCCCTAGCCAAGAGCTGAACAGAGCAGCCTTCACAGAAAACAGAGAGCTGAGGGATAAGAGGCTAAACCGTAACAGTTATTGCACACTCAAACAGGTTAAAGCCCATTCCCTCTTTATTGTCTGACAAATGCAAAATATTCAATCACGATTAATCGCAAATTAATCGCACATATTTTATCTGTTCAAAATGTACCTTAAAGGGAGATTTGTCAAGTATTTAATTCTCCTTTCAACATGGGAATGGGGAAATATGCTTGCTTTATGCAAATGTATGTATATGTTTATTATTGGAAATCAATTAACAACACAAAACAATGACAAATATTGTCCAGAAACCCTCACAGGTACTGCATTTAGCATTAAAAATATGTTCAAATCATAACATGGCAACAGGCAACAACAGCTGTCAGTGTGTCAGTGTGCTGACTTGACTATGACTTGCCCTAAACTGCATGTGATTATCATAAAGTGGGCATGTCTGTAAAGGGGAGACTCGTGGGCATGGAACCCACGAGTCTCCCCTTTACAGACATGCCCACTTTATGATAATCACATAAAAACAATCCATTCACATATCTTGAGGTCAGAGGTCAAGAGACCTCTTTGAAAATGGCCATGACAGTTTTTCCTCGCTGAAATTTAGTGTAAGTTAGGAGCGTTATTTAGCCTCCTTCGCAACAAGCCAGTGTGACATGGTCGGTACCAATGGATTACGTAGGTTTTCTAGTTTCATATGATGTCAGTAGCTTCTCTCGCTAGTATCTAGATTTAAAACTCTACAATAAAAATCCCAAGTTGCGTTAATGTGTTAAAGAATTTAGTGCCTTTAAAACAAATCTATGTTAACGCGTTATCGCTTCAACTTTGAAGCCCTAAAAAAAAAAATCCATCAAATTGAAACAATAACTTAAATCAAATGATTGGTAATCCCCATTCTACCCTGAACAAGGTTTCCAGGGAAGCCTAAAGAGATTGGGACATCGTCCAGTGTCTCAGTCAAGCCCTGCCGGTCGTGGAGACACCAGCTGCCAAGCAGTTGTGGCATAGCAGAGCAGCTTGAATCAAATTCCACTTTTGCGCTCCGTGGCAGAGTATGATAGATATACTGCGCTCTGGTTACACCGTCTGGTCACTTTGCATGAACCCCCGACACCACCTGGAGCTCAGATCCCAACATGGAGGTGAAATTAAATCGCAGTGTCACTAGGGGTTTGCTTCAATGTTCCTACTGTACATTGTGAATTGGGTCCTTGGTGCTAATAATGATTACAGTGGAACACAACAATTGAGCCACTGAGGTCAGGATATACCCCATTACTGCTGATAAAAGCCCAACAACAACAAGAAAAAAGAGTGCTGCATTAACAGAAATGGTGTCACAGCTAATGAGAATGCTGCATAAGTTGGTTTAGAGAAGTACTATCAATATCTGACTTTTAAAAGGGTACTATTCTGTACATTTTACAACACAAGGGAGTCTCTTAAGGCCGTTACATACCAGCGGTGTTTTTCGCATGTCAATATATATTGAACTGTTGTTTCACACAGAATGCAAATGTTACACAGCGGAAAAGCGACTATTCTTTTCAGAAAAGGTTGATTTTCTGAGCTTTCGCACCCAAATAAAGGCATCAACCAATCACGTTGTGTGGAACGGGTTGAGTATCGCCTGTAAATGACCTCTGCATGGTCCAGTATATTTGTATAATATCTTGTTTTTTCATGTTTGTTCATTTTCTAGGTGTTTATTAATGTTTGATCCTATTACGTTATAAAGGTGATTTTATTTTGAAAGGGTAACATCGATAATATCGCCTGTAAGTTACATTATTAAGGCGGGTGCTTGTGTTTTGAACGGGTGATTCCTGTAAGAAGTAAAAGACGATCAGTAAACATGTCCCGCAGATTACGACGGCCCGGCCCTTTTCATGAGCTACCGACCTAATCTTCTTTTGCATCTCATCCGCACAGATATGGGAGTCCTCTAATCCCCCTGTTCGGTGGACAGCTGCGAGCAGACGTTTAACTGTCTGCTACTGTAGCTCCAAAACCCAATTTAGTCAACAGCTATATGGATTGACATACATTTTAATTAGGATAAGCACTTCTGGGCCATTCCTTATCTTTCCCATTAGCAGCTTTTGCAGTCGAGTTTTTTTTAATGGATGAATGCCTTTCTAAGTGTGACACTTTCCTAACCCTTTTGAAAAGTCCACTGCAATTCCAGAGCAAGTTGATGTGACAACAATTCCCGGCAGGTAAGCCAACCGGCAGGCAGGAGAACCAATTAAAAAGCCGACCGGTGGCTGGGCAGAGGCTCGGGGACACTGGAGAAGAAGAAAAACATGACACGGGAGGTAAACTGCCTCACAGGGCTGCGGCTGCCTATTGTGGGTGAACAATCCAGCGACTCCAAGCTCGTTTTTTTCCATGCTGTCTGCAAAGTGAAAGCCTGGCCCCTTGCTTGTCAGTTCTATTGTTAGGAGCAGGCAGGAGCCGCTCCCCATTCACCTCATACACATTAAATACTCTGCATTGTTAGGGGAGTCAGATGGCAATGGGAGGCACACATGCCTTGGGAATGTGCACACACACCCTCTTCTTAGATCCCATCCTATGAAGACAGAGCTTGGAGATAACTTCAAAATATGCAATGGTTGCAGCTAAATTAAATGGTAAATGACTTGACTTTTTATCTAAAGAAACAGTGTAAAAAACAACCAGATCCTCAGTGAAGGAGCCAATGGTGCACACAGTGGAGGCACCATCGTAGTGTCTGTTCAAGAGAGATATTCTGCTAAATTGTTGGTTCCAATCATAAACTAAATAAGAAGTGGACTTAGTCACCGTGACGTCACTCATTAGTTTGTGGACTGCCGTTTTGAAGCTTTGAGTTTGGCATTTTGGCCTTCGCCATCTTGTTTGTTTTTACAACCACGAATGACACGAGAGGGTGGAGCTAAGTACAACCGAACACTGAATAAGACGTTTTTAGGCAACCAAAATGTTACAATTAACTTTCATGAACTGAAAACACACTGTGAAAGTGTTAAAGTTGTAAGACGAAAACACGGACAATGCCATTGTAGCGACCTGTCAATCACAAGGAAGCCAGGGCCTAAAGCATACCCTGCTTTATCGCCTATTTCAGTGGTTCCCAATCTGGGGTCCGGGCCCTTCTTACGGGGACGCCAAAGATCACAGGGGGTGCGCCAGGATTTGTCTGCTCTGAGGTTGTCAAAATTAGATTTGCTCATGTATAACTAAGATCATCACAACAAAACACACTGGATAATTTGTACAAAAGTCTGTATATAAAACTATTTAAGAATCTATAGTTTCTTGCTACTTAGTAGGCCACAATCTGTTTAAAGCTGGTACTTAAAGATCAGGATAATACTATAAGTCTTATACTATTAGCAGAATTAGATTCCAGTGGTGGCTCCGTAGGATTGTTTCTGACTCCTGTGATCCAAACATTTCCAATAACTCCAGAAAGTCGAAAAGTCAACATTTAATGGAAAAGGGAAGATATAATAATTTCCAAAATTCATTTTTGGCAAACAAAATATTCTGCTTCAATCCATATTTTTTTTTTCTGTTTAGCTGATGAGTTCTATTCATTAGAGAAAGGTGATGAGGGTTTTTTTCGTGGATTTATAAATTTGATTTATACATTTTGGGTGATGACGTCAGAAAATATTTTTTTTAGATACAAGTATAGGGGGCTTTGAGGAAAACAGGTTGGGAACCACTGTGCTATTTGACTCTAAATGGGACCATAATTTACTAAATGAACATCATGCTGTTTTGAAGAAGACCTGAAACTAACGAAACAAACTCATGTTTACAATGTTTACTGAGGTAATAAATCAAGTGAGAAGTAGGGTCATTTTCTCATAGACTTCTATATAATCGGACTTCTTTTTGCAATCATTCTGGTTCAAATCCGACTGGTCTTCTCACAGATTTTATCCTTGAATCATGTAACCAAACACACTTTCTATTTCCTCCTGAAATCAGGTCTTGGTCTGACATCTTAATAACTTAAAATCAGTTAATAGACTTAATTACATGGCAAATTATCATGTCAAAACACCTTTTCACAACTGCAATGTGATTAGTCTAATAATCTAATGTACCTAGGTGTAATTGAGATAAACACATGGCACAAAATATAGGTTACGGCATTCACGGGGTGGGAGAATTAAAGTGAATATCCTATTTCGGTTGATTGTCATCCCATGGCATTGTAGTCAGCCATTTTAACTGCACATAAACTATCTCAGGCCAATTATTTCTTGTGATGTGTCCTTGCAGGAAACTGATAGTGATACTAAACTACAGCTAAATGAAGGTCAGGTGACTTATTTCCAGTCATCGCAAATCATGCACGAGGAGTCCATTTCTGAGATACCCAGACGAACGCAATGAAAAAAATTCAAAATGTCAAGCTGGTAGTGTGTATATACTGTCCATCAATACACCACCCTTCATCCATTTACCAGATGTGTGTGTGCTGATTTACAGCCCACAGCAAGGCAACCTGTGTCATTCCGTCCCTGGGACTGGGTTGCAGCTGAGGTGTTGACATGCTTGCTAGCCGCGGGGCTGAGGAGACAACTTGCAGGGTGGTGAAAGAGAGATAGAGGGTGAGAGAAACTAAGAGAGGGGTAGATTTGGGTTGCAGAAAATGCAAAAGTGAGTGAGATCAAGAGGGAACGCGTGGAGCTGAGGTTTGGGAGGGGGGTGGTCGGGGGAGATGGGGGGTTAAGGGGGACGGCTGCTACAGTTTCCTGCTAGGTCAGCAGACTGGGGCTGATTCCAGGATGGCTTATCTTTCAGCAGGAATACCACAACCGCACCAAAGGCAGGGACAGCAGGGAAGGAGGATGCCAGCACTATGAATTCAATGCATGCTGCAGAAGGCTGGGATGAATACGGCGAAGATGATGAACCTCAACTCTGTATTTCTAAGCGGGGACTTTAATACCAACAAATGCCAAGAATGCTGCCCAAAAAGTGACAAGAATAGAGTGCTATGCTCTATGTGTAAGCTTTGTATACACTTCTCAACCATGATATTTCTTTAAGATGATGAGGATATTGAGGATGCTGTTGATGATGATGATGACAAAAAAAATAAAAACTAGAAGTGCACTCGGAGATAGCAGACCTCCGCCAAGGCAGGTTTCATGTACGTCGCTGCCCCCCAGACCGGACAAAGCCGTGGTAGCGACCTGTCAAACACAAGGTAGCCGCGCCCTAAAGCATACCCTGCTTTATGGTCTATTTGACTCTAAATGGGACCATAATCATGTTGTATTGAAGAAGACTTCAAACTATCGATTGAGACCATAAACTCATGTTCACAATGTTTACTGAGGTAATAAAGTGAGAAGTAGGGTCATTTTCTCATAGACTTATATACAATCAGACTTCTTTTTGCAACCAGAGGAGTCGCCCTTCCGCATTGGCTTCACCTTTCAGACCCGGATATAGTCCAATGGAGCAACCCCTTTCACATTCAAGTTGTGATGTGATCTATCATGAATAAAGAAATATTGGACTCTCATTAAATGGACTGATATGAGAGTATATTGATCTTCTCATCTAACTCTCTGGAAGAAAGCAAATAAAATATTTTCTATTCCTTTAATATCTGTCAACCTGCCTATCGTCACCCATAAACACAACATGCCAAGCGCCACCTCTGCATCCATTCCCGTGAAAACAGAAAAACGAGTGTGCGTCTGCTCTTGGAAGCACAGCCTGCTCTATAACAGCTCTGTGGGGTGAAGGAAAGTTGTGGAATGCGTGGCGATCCAGAGCGCACGGGGATGCCAGGTTGCTCAGGAGCGTTCACCAGCTCCCACAGCTGCATGAAAGTAAAAGGCTTGGCAGCACAGCTATCAGAACTCCAATCAGGGAACAAGCTGCACTTGACATCAGGGAGAACAGATCAGAAACAAAAATCCCATTTCCCATCTGCCACTTGTAAATGGCATTTAAATCCACCATCCTCTACCAATGCATTTTGCCAATTCAAAATCAGCAACGAGTCTCTGCATGATCATTCCCTGAAGAGCGGCCAGCAATGAATTTCCCACCTGGTGTTTGCCTACGAGTCTTACAAACACAGATAATCTTGTAGCAAATTGAGATGATGCCTGACTTTAACAGTATGAACGGGTAAACTCAGTCCTCAAAAGGAGAGACATCATTCAATCATGTTGTCGAGGAGGTGAAGGGGTGGGTGGAGATGCCCCCCAAGTAATTTCCCCGAGGGTGTGCACTGCACCGGGGAGATAAGTAACTCCACTGAGCACAAGGCTGGCATTCTACCCCGAGTCCAAAAGACAAAAACGCCTGAGTCCTTTTAAAGAGAGGAATCTGACAATGCAGCATTTGTCTCGTCGCCAGCTGGAGAACAAGCTCCCCATAGACACGTCAATATGAAACACTGTGCACACCAACTTCATAAGCTCAGAAGATTACTATAAACAATCTTCTTTTAAATTGGCGGAGCAGAGAAGACTTGATATTGGATTATCTCAATTAAATTCAAACTGGGACAGAAGTGATTATGCAGCTGTTTGCAAACAGCGGCCTCGGAAAATAAGCATATAGTGCTTATGAAGCATCAAATCCCATGCTTTTCATTAATCCTACACAAAGAAAAAACACCAACAAGTTGAAAGGTAAGGCCTTGTTCAACAGCATGCAGTTCATGTAGAGTGCATTCAATGAACAAGCTAATGCTGTAGCGAACTGTGCAGCCACGCTGGAATCTTAGCACCACCTCCACCCAAAAGGCAACTGCAATAAACCTAAGCCTTGTTAATGAGTTCATATAATGTGTTTTTCATAGACAGATGTTCTCATTTAAGTTTTTAAAAGTGGACAGATTTAGCCCCATGGTAAAAGAAGCTAATAAAAAAAAATTATCTCCTCACCACCTTCTTATCAAATCCTCTGGAGACATATCTCTGGAGACACGGGAGCACTTAACATTTAATACTGTTTACAAAGATCCAACACACACATATAGGCCCTTGAACAACTTAACAGCCATCTGGCAGCTGGCACCTGCAAGAACCAACCCGCATGGGTCGATACGCTCTAGTAACCAATCTTAACTCAGTGGCTCTAATGTCAGTTCACTTTCTTTTTCATGTGAAGTAACAGGGAGTAATAAAAACATTAAATCGTAAAATCTTCTGTTAGAACGCCTTGTTCGTAGGTTTCATTACCTAAAATCATAGACTGTACATAAGAAGTGGACATAGTCACCGTGACATCACCTTTTGGTTTGTGGACTGCTGTTTTGATTTCGGCATTTTGGCCGTCACCATCTTGGTTATTTGCAACCAGAAGTGACACAAGAGGGCGGAGCTAATGGTGCCTTCAAATGGGGTCGTGTTTACCGTGTTCACGAGAAGAGTCTATATGAATGCCCCCCTCTTGTGGTATTCACAACGTCGTGAGCGGAAAGTTTCTGAAAGCTCCTAGTTCACGAGTTGTGACGTGTTTGTTGATGTCAGAAATGGCAGAGGCCATGGAAGTTCATTTTTTGGTGCATAATAAGTTTATATATTATACTTTTAGTCGTATATTGTTTTTCTTTGTAATTTTATATGTCTGAGGAAAATATTGATATTCCCAACTGACTAATCTTATACCTCTGTCATTATACCTTTGCATTTACTGCATTATGTTACCCGCTTGCTAACTTGCTAAATTGTTAGCCTCTGTGGCTTCTAGACGCCGACACAAACGCTAATATTGCCGTTGCTTAGCAGCGGTGTTTCCACAACTTAACCACTTGAACACCAAGCATATTGTGTACACGACTTCTCATATTGTAAACACAAGCCCACGCGTTGCATTTGAAGACACCAAAAGCACAATCGAAGTTGTAAGACAAAAAGATGCACAACTCCTAGACCGGACGACGCCCTGGTAGCGACCTGTCAATCACAAGGTAGCCACGCCCTAAAACAAACCCTGCTTTATGGTCTATTTTAATCTAAATGGGACCATAATTTAATAAATGAACATCATGCTGTGTCGAAGAACACTTGAAACTAGCGGTTGAGACCATAAACTCGTGTTTACAATGATTACTGAGGTAATAAATCAAGTTAGAAGTAGAGTCATTTTCTCATAGACTTCTATACAATCAGACTTCTTTTTGCAACCAGAGGAGTCGCCCCCTGCTGGCTGGTAGAAAGAATGCAGGTTTAAGGCACTTCTGCATTGGCTTCACTTTTCAGACCCTAGAGTTACATTAATACACTGAAGCTACAACCATGACACACCTACTACTAAACTACTACTATTGCTTTAATACAAATGAAGCTAGCAGCAGGTGGATGGCCTCTCTCCAGAAATCTCCACTGCTCAAAGCTCTACTGAAAACTGGGAGGCAGCTAATCCACTGTATCCTCGAAGGCTAGCAGAATTAGCACACACCGCCCATAGCACGGTGCACAGATAAAAGGCTATTTTCAGCCACTTGATTAACACCGAGCTTTGCACACGTAATGTAAGCCAGCTGCCACACTAATAACGTTGCCTTAAAAAAAAAAATGGAGCAATATTTACAGCTCTACATAGCAGAGTACACCATGTTTGAGTGGTGTTTCGTCTTCTTCTTTCTGTCCCCATTTTCTTCTCCGAGAGGCCTGGCAGCTCTCCCTTAACTAATAAACAAAGAATGGTTTCCCTTATATAGCTCTATTCAGACTCTACAACCTCCACAAGCAACATCAGAGGCTCACAGGGAGGCGGGGAGTGCAAGCGAGTCTGTTCCAGGCAGAGATTTCGGCCAAGGGCAAGGAGCAGCGACGGTATGATTGTGTAACAGTCATACATTAAGAGCCACTTTAAAGTGCTATTTCTGGAGCCATCCGGGTTGAATATGTTTGAGAGGGATGCAAAGTGAGACACATCCAACACAAAACTATGAGCAAATTGTCACACATCAAGAAAAGGAAACTGACTAAACACATTCACTTGTAGATGATAGATGCTCATTCTGCCAGTTCAAAGTTTTCACCTGCTTGTGGTCAAATGCCACTATGTGTGATGGTGCCACATTTGTCAACAAGCACCCTGATACACCGTATGACAAAAGAGTGGACTCGATGCTAATCAAGAAAAGCATTAAGCATAAAAAAATGCAAAAAGAAGGCAACCAGCAAGCATCTGTCAGATGTGTCATGTCAGATCTGTCGGGGTCTAAAGCAAACACAGCTGAGCTGTCTTGTCAAAGAACAATATACTCAAATGTTTCAGCTGATCATTTTCAATTATCAGGCAAACTAATGACCCGTCAAACAAATTCAGTGATGCCTGACTGACTCATTTGAAGAACTCAACTGGCTTCAGCACGGTGGCATTAGCGTGTATACAATTTGGCATATGAAGATCAGTTGGAGAGTACTAAACTAAACAGATTGTGAAATATCTTCTGTGACTCTGGAAAAAAACTAATAACAGAGAACAGCCAGAAAAATAGCCAGAGTGACGATGTCACATCAGCGTTATCTCAGGCTGGGCTCAAGTTTTTAAATGGAGAGCCTGTTTTACTAAGTGGTGACTTTTGGAGTATGAAATAAAAGGGTGTTTACTAAAGCAATGGTCACACCACAAAGTGACATTCGCTTGTCCATGTGAAACAGGTGGAGCTGGAAGCTTGGTGACGTAACCACTGTCAAGATGGTTTTACATATATATCTATGGTTTCACATTATTTAGCTAATTCTTTGGCTAAGTGATGTAGCTAGAATCTTTATAGTACTCTACAAAACTTACATATGATGGCTTCTTCTTCTTCTTATGCTTTCCGGGAGTCTAGATGCCTTGAGGCAGATTGCTGTCGGTGGGGTGTCACAATTTCAACCTGAAATCGCTAAAAGCTTTCAATATTAACCTTTGAAATCAAAAAGCAGGATCGGCAACTCTCCCAGTTTTTATTTTTCTCTCCACCCCGCCTTCAAAGACAGCACACCGTAGCTTACCGGTAGCCTGCAGCGCCACTTTTTGAGACATCATGGCCACCGCCAGTACACAGACTTCAGACAGAACACCAGAGAAACAATAGAAGTGTAAAATCCTCCTCCTTGTTGTATAGTTCATTTAACATTCTTTAAATTAGTCTGGCAGCATGTTTTCTGTTGGTATAATTTGTTACAATGCTTATTTTGTGTTACCTTTGTTAACTTTGGTAACTGACTGAAGGCCAATTTCATCCAGCATACATTGTGCCAAATACCGTGGATTACAACAGCCTGTTCATCATACCGTTTTATCCTTTCTATTCTACAACACTGGGACCAGATCAGCTCCTCTGCCAGCAGGGTGGCCTTATGCTGCAGGGTCACTCCCCATGCAAGTTAGCTACCGAACATTTGCGGCAAGAATTTATCCTTATGAGAAAACCAAGAATAGATGCCCCGGGCTGCGGGAGGGCTGAGGAGGAGCCGAGGGGTGGGATACATTTCCAGCACTCCCAGAATGATCACTCAACCCCGGCTCAACAAAGCTCCGAGCTGCTCCGCGCTCACTTCCTGGGGAATTCCAACACGGGATTACTTTCACAAACCACAGCGTCACAGGGACGAAAATAATTTGATGAGTGATACAAATGTTGAAATTTGTCAACAAAAAACAAGCATGTTGAGTAATGACAACACCATTTGTTCTCGACGTTGGGAATAGATAAGATACAGTTACTACCAACTGCTGGGGGATCTTCAAAGCAGCAGAGGAAACTTAGATGCAGCCATGCTTTCTCTCATCTTTAAAATACAAGGATGGGGCTAAAGTTTTCATTGGCAGAGTCATCAAAGCTGTATGAGCTCATCCCTTCTTTTAATTTTGGTTGCAGATCCAACTGATATCCTGTCTTGCTCAAATGCCAAGCCTTATTTTTGCTCCTCTCACAATATCCGCAGTATAGATATGGGTTTAAACTGCACAGTGTGTGCATGAAAAGCAAACTTGCAATGGTGTTTACCTCCACGCATTTAATGTTTTCTGATTCATCTGCAGTACTTGGAGCTATGCATGCAAACAAACATCGGATAAAAATAACCACAACAAGTAGCATTTGGCATCAAGTAGTCTACTGAGTGAATCAAAAATAGAGCACTTTGCTCAGGAGGACTTGTGGTGGAGAAAGAGCGTTACATTGTCCTCTACAGGTATGCTTCTGTAACCTTTAAGCAACTATTGCATCTCCTGGTTACTTTGGCAATATCAAACAGCCCTCAAGCAGAAAGGAAATAGAGTTTATTGCCCAAAGCAATATAATTATTAATAAGGAATCCAAGTGAAATGTGAAAATTACAGTCTGTTATTGTAACATGGTGTAAAATGGTGCTCGGCAACACGTTTCGTACCATACAGCCAATCTACACTCTGCTCGCAGTGCAGTGTGCGTATGTAGTGGGAGCAGCAGACACCTGATTAGGTTACATTTCTGCCCTGGTGACTAAGAGGCATGAGCCTCGAGATGGCAACCATGGCAGCGGGGATTTCTGCCAGAGATGCACTCCAGTAATAGCAGAAGAGCTCAGCTGCAACCTGAAACACATTTCAGAGCAGATTCACTTTCAGCCAGGGGGATGACGGTTGGTTCGCTTTGGCCCAAACTCCTGAAATTACAAACAGAGGTTTTGGAAGTGAACCTGGATTTGGCCCAACGAGTAGTTGTTGTAGTTTGTGTAACTTCACGTTCAGGCTGATTTTCTCCATCAAATTATGTAAACATTAACAAGAAGCTCAGATCACGACTAGCCAACGCTACATTTTACAGTGGTCCCATAGGAAAAAGATATTTTCATAATTTACAAAACGAACATTTATCAAAAGGTAAACAAAATCCACACCAAAGAGAGTATTTTAGAGTGCAGTATTAGCATAACAGTAAAGAAACAGATCCCATGACTAGCAATTCTGGGAGGCTAAGACACTTACAGTAAATTCAGAAATAGCTGGTATTCATTTCAAAGTTCCAAACTTAACCTGGAGGACATCACCTCATTTCACCACAGCGATCTTTCAAGTTTTGTATCCAACTTTAAAGCAAGGAATCTCTGTCTGTGTCTGTCTGTGTGTGTGTTGTTCACATATCTCTAGAACCGCTCATTCGTCTACTTCACACTTGGCAAGTGTTGCTCAAGACCCAAGTGTGTAGTGTCATATCTCGTGGAATTTGGCCAGATGGTGGCACAATAACAATTTGGCACAGAACATCTCTGGACCAAACCACAAATAGTTACTTTTTCAGATTTTTGATATTTCATACAGTTTTGCTACAACTAGCCCTCAAAGTTAGTGGGCAGGGTTTATATTACAAAAAATGTCATAACTCCTTAACGCTTTGTGCTATTGAGATCACATTTGGTGGACGCGTGTAGATATGATGTCTGAGGGACAAGGACACATTTGGTGGCATTTTGCCAATAGGTGGCGCTGTAGCATCATCATCTTACTATAAAGTAAGTATTTTCTGTCTGTCTGTCTGTGTATGTATGTGTGACTGCCCTTCACATATCTCGAGAACCGTTCATCCAATCAACTTCACACTTTACGGGTAAAAGCAGCCACACCGCGGTTCTTGACAATGCTGCAAGCGGCACTTCTGGGGGCCAAGCAATCAGCCCGTTACAGATGGGCACGTGCTCCGAACGAGCACTGCACTAGTCATGTTTAACCTGGTGTTATCCTCTGGAGCTTGACAATCTAATAGATACATAATATGGTGACAACTCTTAAAGCCCCCCTCTAGCCAGTGTTACTTCCTGTTTGTTTTTGGTTAATGTTGTTTCTCAAACAGAAAATGGGGGTGTGTTTAATAGTCAGATGTAA
>CAKALG010039170.1:5000-18974 GCA_916700815.1 Helicolenus hilgendorfi
ACATACCTGAACCTACGTTTCCCCACTTTTGTGTCTATCTCTGATCCATGAATCACATTTCATAACTCTTTATCCAAAACGGCTTTGGTTGATCATCTTTCATATGTTGCTACCTCTCAAACACGCTTTTGAAAGGTTTTGAATGTTTTTCAAGGTCCCTGAGGTCTTGAAATTCTGTCCACCTGTGCAAATGAAACCAGCAATAAAATATAATTCACTTCTCCTCTGTGCCACACATCTGTATCTTCCCACCCTCCCCTCCGTTCATCAGCCCTCTCCATTAGAGCTAAAGGTGTGGGGCTTCTGTCTATATTCTCCACATTGAGAGATGTGTCTCTGCTGATTAATTGCTGTCTGATCGCTGCTGTTGCTGCTCCCTGCTAATTTCTCTATCCCTGGGTTTTTACAGCCTGCGGCGGCCTGGGTGTGAGGGTTTCTAGCGGTAATTGTGCGGTATTTGTTGCTAATAGGATAATAATTGGAGCAGGTGCAGATAGCTGGGTGGTTATTGGGCCTGGTGAGGAGAGATGGAGTTTGGCACCACGCCAGGGACGCCCGTTGTGCGGCACGATGACAACGACACGTAAAAACACACTTTAAAAACCAGAGTGCCACAGAGGGAGGGCAATTATTATGCTCTGCTTTTTTTTTTTATCTTCCCCATCCAGCTCTATCTGTCTCTCTGGAAACGTTGCACTTTTTCATGAATCTGTGTTTTCATGAATTTGTCTATTACTTTATCTGTTTCTCTGTGTGTCTTCAGTTTCCTCCTTTCCTGCTTACTTCCCTCTGTTTACGTTTTTTTTTTCTGATATGAACTTTCACCCCTGTTTTTTTCTTTCTCAATTACTACTCCACCTCATCCCAAGGCTAAGTTCTGAGGACAGCAATAGGAGTCATCCATAGAGATATGGACCAGAAATAAATTGCAACACTTAATGTGGAAATGTTGTGTTCAGATCAGGCAATCAAACACCGCATTCAAAGAGTGCTTTTAATGTGCTCGAAGCTTGTTCTTGACTGACCCATGTTAATTCTTTTCTGCTTCAATTGTGGCCAGGTTTGTTGTCATAGAGATGCTTTTTTTTTACGTCACGTGATAACTAAACTCTATGACAGCTGAGAAACTCCGACTGCAGAGGAAGGTCACAAGATGTAAATGACAGCTTCGAAAACAACAAGCAAGTTAGATTTTTTTTTGTCAAACATCTGTCTCTAAGGTAAAGAAGCAACCTTTAAGTATCAAGATGATATAATTTTCTACTCTAGTTTTCCCTTATGGGTGGCTGCAGTATTGATCAGCATAAGAAAGAGAAAAGAACAGATGGAGTTGAATGGATTTGAAAGGATTCTGGTATGTAATATGTCTACTTTATTTATGAAATACTGTACATTGCGAGACATGGTTTTACATGCAGATGTTCCGATACCATTTCTACCTTTCCGATACCGATTCTGAAACCTGAACATGCGTATCGGCATGATGCAGAGTACCGATTCAATTCCAGGGCAGTTAAAAACATGTCGCAGTTTTACTGGTCAGATTTTCCAGTGTAAAATATTGCCAAACTGCTAGCACCTGCCCCATCGGTACTGCGCATGTGCAACTCTCAACAGAGATGGAAGTAGGTAATTACTGAGGCATATTGCTTCTTTCTCATCTCTGTTAAAAGTAGCACACTACTGATCAGGCAGGATGTATGGATCGGGTAGTGACTGACACGTGTTGTTATTGCTCCTGTGTAGCTTAAGGCGATATATTGAAATTTTTTTCAAATTTAATTTTAGGAAAACTGTCATAGTATAAAGACACACCACCATATGTATAAAATCTGAGTAAAAAGAAGTTACTGTGTGAAATGGCTACTATGGGCACTAACATAATCACACACGAATACAATTGGACTCATTAGAATCCACAAGAGTCTCAGCTTTACAGTCATACCCACGTTATGTAATTCCAAGACCGTTTAGGGACCCCAGTATGCAGAAATATTAAAATACACCATTTTAGAAAAGGTGAAAATAACACATCTGTACTGCATGCAAAAAACGACTTGGTTTTTGCCAAAAACTGCATGATCAATACAGTATCACAAAACATAATATCGTGATACTCATGTGTATTGATATTTTGTACAGCCCTAAAGTTAGCGCAGTATGATTGTTTCGGGTATTCAGTTAGCGTCATAGCTTACAGAGACACTTTCACTCACCAGTAAAGAGAGATAATGATGACTCGGCATAATTAGTTTAGATTAAGGATTCAGTGTTAAAGATTTGTTCAATCATTTACTCAACACAATAAAGAACCCCCAAAATTGATGTTAGACCGTGGAGTCCTGCTTATGTATTAGTTACAATAAAGTACTGAAGTGTGAATGCCACTATATAGTATAAAGGTGGGTTATAACAGTGGACCATCACTGTGATTATCGTACAATATTGTGCTAACCTGCAGAAAAATTAAAGTATATCTCTGGTTTTCAGACTAAAAGAAAAACAACAACTGCATTCCACATACAGTAAAGTGACCCTAAAATACTAATAAAAAAGGAACTGCGTGGTATTTAGAAAACTGCTGCTGTTGCAGTCAGAAAAGTTGGTGTCGCTGTCAAGGTTACAATGTCAGACACCTGCTTTTCAAATTATTTACCATACTTTTTCTGCCTCAAGGTCTCCTGGATGCAAAAATGAAAGGCGGAGAGGAAACCGACTAATTTCAAACATGGGGGGGAAAAAATCCATCTGTGAAAGTGCTGAGTAACACCTCTAACCCTCCAAACCAAAGCAAAGCTGCAGTTATGATTAAAGCGAGAGACGTCTCCTCGCTAAGGTCATGCTTTCAGAAAGCGAGCCGCCATATTTGGGCAGCAACAGTATTGTTGTGATCAGCCCTCCCCTCATTCCCCTCCGAGACTTCTCAGCCTTGAATATGGTGATGATATTAATACTAATCGTAATATAGCCGGCGATAGATATAGGCTCTGCCGCTTTGAACTGTAAATGGGTTGTGTTTGGGGGAAGAGAGGCGATTAAGAGCCGCGAGACGGTATAAGATGGTAAATCTGGGGAAGCAGAGGCGTTCAAGGCCCCCCCACCATAAACAAATAATCCAGCGCTGCTTCTCAAACCCCCCTATGCCATCTCAAATCAGTTTGGATTAGGACAGAATACAGGGATGTTCCCTTTAATGTCACACAGAGACATAGAGAGAGAGGGTGCATCTTCCTCTTCCGCCCCCCTCCGCCGCCCGCCTCTCCACGATGCGCTGTGTTTAGCCCTGCTTAGCCAAATGAGCTCCTAATAAATGCAGCGCTGAGCCCGTCTGCTGAGGAGTCGCTTATAATTGGAGGGCTTTCTCCTTCGCTTTAGAGAGGAAAGTATTAATGAAGGGGTGGGGAGGAAGGTGTGTGTCGAGGGTGGAGGGTGTGTGCGTGCCTGTGTGAGTGTGTTTGAAAGGTGGAGTGAGTGAGTGAGTGAGTGGGTAAGTGGGTGACTGTGTGTGTGCGAAAGGTGGAGTGCGTAAGGTGGAGGGTGGAGAGTTTGTAGTGTATTTCTAGTTTGTGTGAATGCTTTGCATATACTGTGAGTGTCTGTGCCTCGTTCATATGGAAATGTGGCTCCATGTCTTCATTTAACGCTGCAGCTCGCCAACCAAACACACGTGTTCTTTATTTATTTATTTTTTATGAACCTTTCGTTATCACTCCATTTTCTCTTCCACTCCTCTCTCCTGGTTAATCCTGCTCGCTACCTGCAGTGGGAAGCCGCTTTGTGCTCCAATAATAGGGAATCTATATGTTTATAGATATGGCTCATTTTGGCGTTTGAGCATGCACGCCTTAAAGACCCTCAAATCCTTCACTTTGTTTTTTTTCTCCCCCCGTTTGTGTTCCTCATCTGCCATTACTACTTTCTTCTACTGTAGCTAGACTCTGAGGCAAAATAGGAAGAAAAGAAAAACAGACAAAGATGAAGAGGGCCGCCTTGTTTGTCCACTCAGGTAATTAATTTTCCTCTGATTAGAAATGTGAACCAGTACGTGTGTGTGTGTGTGTGTGTGTGTGTGTGTGTGTGTGTGTGTGTGTGTGTGTGTCTGTTGACCGCAATACACAAGTGCGAAGGCGTTAATTTGTCATTGGCATTTCGATAACAACATCAGAGAGATCAGGGTCACACTCGCACAAACAGAGTAAAGAGAGGTCCACCCTGTAATGTCAGGCCTTATCACCTAATTGGCCGGACTCTGACAGAGCAGTGTGATGGACGAGAAACTGATGGGAGTGTGTGTGTGTGCGTGTGTGAGAGGCAGAGATAGAGCGAGCGAGGTGTTGGGGAGCCGTGAGGACTTATCACAGCTCTGTAGTCATTGACGGGAGGGTACTTGTTGATAATCCTGTTTACCCTGCAGCTGCACTGACAGATGTTATGATGGATTGGCTTGTATACTGTAATACGCAATGTGTACGTACCCTCACACGCCCTCCGGGAGACCAGAACAGGTCAGCTCCCCGCTGTGCCACAGCTCGAATGACCCCCACCTGTACCAAACATGATTGAAAGTTATTACAAAATTAAGTTCCAGACAAAATGTCTGCAGTTTCTGAGTGAAATCTGAGTGTGTCTGAGCACTTTATTTATTCTTATTTTTAATTTAGAAAGTATTCACAGTGAAATAAGGAAAGAAAGGAGTCAAATAAGTTTCAGTTTTGCATTTTCACTCATCCTCTCTCTCAGTTTTAATAAGACAATACTTATTTGTGTGTTGTGCATGGGCAGGAATAGAGAGCAGGAGGTCACACCATGAGTTTTGAACAAACTCTATGTGCATCCATTATTTACAAAGGTCTAAATTATATTTAGGACGTATGACGCAGGTTCCGACAAAACATCAGCAGGTGAACACAAAGTCCTGTAAAACAGTTTCCATTAAGTCTCACATTCTTTACTCAAATACAAAACAAAAACGAGCAAAACCTTTTATATTACTGCGGTGTTCTTCGGTACACGGCATCAGAGAGTATACGCACAAGTGTGCACTTTACTGATGTCATCTCAGGATTACTGGGAACTGCGGTTCAAACAGTTTTTTTACTCCTGTATTAGCCCTATCTGTAAACCCAGAGTGCCTGCAGTATAATGTAGTTTCACTTTCAGACTTTTTAAGATCTTTTGTTTTGTGCCAAAAATGTTTTCTATTGAAGGAAATATGGATATTAAAAGAACGCGACTGGGAATATCCAGCTGATTAGACTGTTGTCAGGCTATTCAATAGTGTGTTATCAGTTGCTATAAGCACCATAAATGTGGGTCAATAGGGGCCTACTACACCCAATATTAGGTTTTATCATCTATTCACATGGTAGATCACTGAAAGAAGGTACAAAAGAACACCACAGTGACCTATAGCAACCGTAGTAATTATGAGAGGAGCAGAAGCGGAAGTCAGGCGCAGTATAGACAACGTGAAAGTCCACATGGGGTGGAGATCGGGGGCGATGGATGACACCGGCCTGGGGTTCGCATCCTGTGTGAAACCAACAACGTGTAGTTGTCTTTGTGTTTACAAGCGTAAAGTTTCAGTTTCACTTTTGAAACTTATTTAACTTATTTCAAGTCAAAACATGTTTTTCCCTAAACTTAACAAAGTGATTTTGTTGCCTAAACCCAAAGAAGCATTAGAGCAGTTTCATTCAGTTTTATAACATGTTAGAAAGTGCTGCTTTTAAGTTTCGCTTTCACTTTTATTAACTAGTAGGTGTAGTAGGCCCCTATTGACCCACATCTATGGTGCTTATAGTGACCGATAACACCTATTTAATGGCCTGACAACAGTCTAATTGGGTGCAAAATCTGTCACCTGAAAAAGCAACTTAAGAAATCATTACATTTTAGAACATCTAATGTTATGGCCCTACAGACTCCATAATGGTAATACATGTTACCCACAATAATGTCATTATGCTGTAATTGCATGAAATTATCATTCACACATTATTGCCCTGAGGTTGTCTGTGGGAGTCGAGGAATCACTCTTACTAAGCTTTTTGTATCTTCCTAGACCTTTGTGGGTCTTTGGTGGACTGGACAGATAGTAGATCAAGGAAGATGGAGGGAGAGGAGGGAGTGATGGGAGGAGAGAACAGATGTGGTGGAAAGTAAAGCAAATTTATATCCATCAGAGGGATAAGTATAGGTGATCAAAGTTAGCTATGCTAATGTAGGCTTTCGGAAGGTGAATATTTAACTAGTATTACCAAATAAATCTCATTTTAACCCTTCAGATCCCCTCACATATTCCATGTCAGGCTGTATAGACTCGCGTCTCTCTCTCTTTAGGCAATTCTTTAATGTTCTATCAATAAGATATGTCTCAATGTTGTCAAGCCCAATGTTGTCTTACACATAAAAGAATGATCCCAGTCACCACTATGAGACATACAGCTCATTAAATAGACAACGGTATCGCATCAGTACTGGGTATCGGGGCTGAAAAAGTTGGATTGGTGCATCTCTAAACCAAACCTTCACTATAGCGTTGTCAAATGGTGCATTTTGTTATTTCATTTGGAGGACTTGTTGGATAAAAGCCTCACTGCCTTGAACATATTTCTATCTACCTCTATCCTAGTCTAATCAGTCAGTTACTGAGATTACAGCAAGACAGAAAGAGGAGCTAGAGCTGAATAAGAGTCACAAGGTCATGTTCATAATGCTAAGCTGCTAAAGAGGGAGGGTTACCCTGAAAAGAAGCTGACCCCAAAGTATAGAAAGAGCTGCCTACAGAAAAGCCACTGTATGGAAAGAAAGCTGAAGACAAAATGAAACATGACAAATGGGAAACATTCTCCGCTGCGATGTGTCTCTCATCGACGCTCACAATAAGGTCCCGGCCGTCTTTTGTTGATTCCTCCGTCCCGCCTCTCTTTTCTGTTTTCAGCGCTAATTTGATTTCTGGAAATCAGGGTTTTGTCTCGTCGAGTGACTGACAGTTGCCTTCGCCTTAATGAATGCCGAGTGGGAAAAAAAAGAAAAGATTCTGGCGGATAATGCTGCTCCCTCTCTTCTATCGAGCTCCAATAATTAATTCACACACATATCTGCAACATTAGTTCCAGAGGAGATAATTAAGAAAATGATTTTGGTATTGTTCCCCGGCATCTATCAAGACAACGCTGCTATCTGTTTTTAGAAAAGCTAGTAGTCACCATTACCGTATCTTTAAAGGGCAGTGATTTTGCGTTTGGTAATTGCATGGCGGATTTCAAGCAATGCTATTAATTGACTGTAGTGAGTATGCATTTATCTCCGTTTTATTCTCATCAAGTGTGTGTCGTTCATGTGTGTGAGTCTGTGAGAGGGAGATAGTGTGTATGTGTGTGTGTTTAAACAAATAAACTATCTCTGCGTCACATTCATTATCATCTTAAGTCATTTATTTTTCTGCTATCTGGCAGCAAACATTTGTGTGTTGAATTCTTTGTCACGGCGACACCATTCAGTCAGTGTTCGGCTGCGGCGCTGTGTTTTCATTGTGTCTGTATCTTGTTCATCATGCTAACGTCAACTGCCAAGATGAAAGACAACTTTTTATCAATACAGTCGGGCACCGGGCCAGATATTAAATTAAATGGATTGAGGAAGTGAAGCTTTTTTCCTGTTTTCTTTCCGAATTGTAAAACTTGAGGCATAATTTTGAATTAATTTAAATGTTGTCCATGAAATCCAACAGCAGCACTTGTGCACCATTTTCAAATTAAATTGTTGCACTTGATATAAATTCCTGTTGGCATATGAGAACACGCAGTATTTTCAGCAATAATAGCGTGGTGCTACTTCCTCTCTAAATTGAGATGCTTTTTTTCTTCCTGTTATAAATACTGTGCTTCATCTTTTCCTCCTCCGTTTGATCCATATGTGTTCATTATCTATTTGTCTTAAAGCTGCAACGATTATTTTTGTGACCACTTGAAGGCAGTGGAACGAGCTCAAATGATTGACATATGGTGGTTAATGTGTTTACAATCATTTAGAGTCATGTTTCTGGTCACTTCATGAATTTAAGTTCAATATTCACTCCACTTTTACATTTATTTTGCTCTCCACTAACTCCTTGGGGGCAAAATGCCTAACTACAAGCTAGTTGCTATCTCTCTTTGTCTGATGCTCGGCAGTAGTGATGCACGATTCAACCTAGAACCGGGTTAACCCGCATTTCGGGCGGGTTCGGGTGAACTTAGGAGAAAATATCACGGGTTTGGGCGGGTGGGAGACAAATTGACAAAGCAGCGTTCCGGGTAAGTTATTGATAACTTACAGAAACATTGTCTACAATAATCCACCTTCTCTTCATCTCTCTCTGTCTCTCAAACACACACACACACACACACACACCAGCTGTGGTGGCAGCATGTCATTTTAGGTCGTGGTCATGTCACGACGTTGCGTAGATAAACATGATTTTAATGGTGTTTTAACTTGTTCTATAGAGTCGAAAACTAAAAAACTTAGGAATGCAGATCCCTCTTCCAGTTTTAGGCTGTAAAGCAGTGCAGTATATGTACCACAAAATCACCTGGTACTGCACAATGTGAGAAGCAGGGTAGAGTCCAAAACACGTCATGTGACACTCAGCATACATTGTGGTGTAACACGTGAACACAAATATCCACAGCAGCATATGGAGCAGAACATAAAGGATTCATACTGTTATTCCACTTCAACCTTCACATAAAGAGGTAAATCTTCCCTGCTGTCTTTTTTTTTTTAAGTCTCTTTTAATATGCGGAGAGGTTGTGGGTCGTAGAGTATTTTTCTCCCTCAACAAACAGTTTCTCCATTGTGACAGCTACAAGACCACAGAATAAGTCAAGGTAGCCGGGACGAGCAACTACTTTTCTGAGGCTGGACAATAGCCCAGGGGTGTATTCAGTCGTGGCATGTCGCATCCAGTTACGCCAACACGTTTTGGGCTGCTTTTCTGACCTACATTGTATAGTATCAATGAGTTGTGGATTTCACACAGTAGAGGTTCATGCAGGTTCATGCAGACATGTGTCACCTCACTAGAAACGCATGTACTCTCACCTTTTAGTTTTATGTGAGGTTTGGTTTCAACTGAAACCCTAAGTGATTGAAACTCAATGTCAAATGTTACATATTTACAAACAAGTAAGCATCTAAAATCTGCAATTATTTCAGATGAATGAAAAGTTCAAATTAGAGACGACCCCGACTTTGTTTTCTTTATTTGCCTGCGCTGTCTCTTTGCAAGTGTTCTTTAGAAATCACATTACCTCTGTTTTACTGTATTCAAGCCCTCATTTTAGATTTACCTAATCGTTCACAGTAGCAACCATTTGCTTTATTCTTACAATTATACGTACAAAAGAAGAGCAAAAAGGGTCCAGTCAGAGTGCACGAAGCCTTTGGTCTTTCTTTAGAATTGCACATTTCAAAAGGTTGTTAATAAGTGAATACAGCTGAAATTGAATATGATTGAACAATGTTGTCAGAATAAGAGGAATTTGACACAGCGCCTTGAAATACTTAGATGACTTTTTGTTTGAAGGACAGACGTCAGATTTTCTTTCTGACTGACTGTACATCGATTCCTTTCTTTTGTAATTTCTCAGAGACCTTGTACACAAAAAGCATTTACAGCTGAAATTTTGATTCATGACACCTTGAGCTATTCAGAGTTTTAAACTGAAAATGAAGTGTCATCCGCCAGAGGTAACTATTCTGCTAATAAAGTTTCATCTAGCGATTGTAAACGAGCATTTCTGTTATAAAGTTCAAGTCATATTTCCTGATGCAGTGCAGTTTGTGCAATGTGCCATGTGCTCTTCTGTGTGTCTGATGGGAGGACAGGTATGGTGTTTGCTGAAGGTCAAAGTTCATGTTTCATGTGTGTGTGTGTGTGTGTGTGTGTGTGTGTGTGTGTGTGTGTGAAGCAGGTGTGTGTTATATTTAGCACAAGGTGCGTTCCTTCACTCTGACGTCAGTCAACAACACGACTGACCAAACCCTGATAACTAATGGCCTGTCAGTCACAGAGCCAAACCCCTCCCTCTTAGACAATAACCAACCCCTACTTCAACACCACCTGGCTGATTGTGTTTGTGTGCAAGCACTGCGTATGTATGTGCATGCAACTGGACATGCTTGAATGTACTGCATTAGTGTGTATATACTCATGCGTTTGACTGACGTCTTGTGTAAACTCCAGTCTCTCTGTTGTATAGCAGGTTAGACGTGCTGATAGGCCACTTACAGTTACATCTGTCAGGCCTGTTATATGTATTCTAAATTAATTTGTCAGATGTATAAACAATGCATACGCAAAACAACCATGCACACATAAACTGGTATTTAAGAATGTGCACACCTAGCGCATACTTCAAACCAGGCGTACACATGGTTTTAGCTGAAATAACAGTGGGTGAAATGACAAAACGTTCTCATCTCATCTCCTCACATACCTTTGGCATCACTTTAGGTTTAAACAACAAAACCAAGTTAGGTTTAGGAAAAAACTACATGGTTGGGCTTGAAACTACTACGTTTGTAAAGTGAAAATGAAACTGAACATTGTGAACACAGTACACGAACAAACAGCTGGTTGTAATGTGAAAGTCAAACGTAACACACGGGACACGAACAGCGGTTTTCTCGATGAAAGCCTCGTGTTTGTTGGACCCGTCCACCTCCCCTTCCGCCCACCCGTAGTGTGTATTTTTCATTCTTTAAACTACGTCACCACAGTCACTCCAAGCCGATTTCTCTGAGCGTTTACTGTTGCTGTGGATGGGTTTACATTGTAGTTAATGGAACGGCTGCTGCGACTCATACTGGTGCTAAAGGGTGCCTTGTGCGGCGGTGTCACACGCCGACGGCCGTGACAAATCCTCGGTATTTGACGCACTGGGAATGAGAACGGGCTGGAAATGAGGAAGAGATTGAATATAAGTTTAGAGACAGGTAACAACATTGTTATAGGCTTCACAGCTTTCTGTAAAATGTCAATCGCAGATGCATTTATAAAGTTAATTTTCAATTATTTATGAGTGATGAATTTCATCTTTTAGATTATTTACATTTGAGCGAGAACTGTGAGGCACTTTGTAAAGTCAGTTTCTACTGGAAATGGTGTTTAAGAGACTACTTCTTCTTATAGATTTACTACTTCTCAATATCTTGATACAAATTAAAATGTTTACCAGCTCTAATCTGAATGCAGCTCACTTGATATTGAGATGTTGGGGCCTGTTCCAAGAAGCACTTTACTGAGTTTATCAGAGTTTTATCTTTACTGTAACATGAACTCGTGTAAAGAGCTTTTTGTGGGTTTCACTGGGGATGTTGGCTGCAGATTGAGCTAAAAGTGAAGTTTGCTGGCATTTCCATTGAAGAAGAAGAAGAGGGGAAAATTAATTCCCTTTATTGTACGCTGAGCTGCTGTTACGTCATATAACAATGCTCAAAGTGACCTCTAGTGTAAATTCAGCCTGAAATGAGATACTGCATTTACTGCCCTGCAAAGACTGACCACACTTTTAGATTTCATATCAGAAACATGTTTTCTAATTCATATGGCGTTTCTAAAAGAATCTTTCTTTCTCTCTCTCAAACACACAACACACACCCACACACTGTTTGTTTGCTCTCTCTGCAGTTCCAGGTGAAACAGGTCTGACATTTGAGACCCAGGTGCTGCACAGAGGAAGGGAACGAGGAGGTTCGCCGTGTTTTCTTTCTCCTGCATGCCAGAAAACCAATTAATCAACCAATGTGTGTTTTCACTTCCAAACATCATCGCACGTTTTTACATAGCACCCTTTGATATCAGGCCCACAAACTATAAAAGCAGGTTATGTGATTGTCTGACTGTGTCTTTTGAAGTAACCACTGCGGTTCAAGTTAATCTCATTACTTTGATCTGATGATATTAAAGTTATTATGGATATGACCGAGCAGAAAATGTTTTAATGATAACCACTCAACTCTGTGGTTATCATGAGGTTTTATTATTATATTTTTTTGTCAACTGGCAGCAGCAGCAAGTTTGTTCAGAACCACATATTTTGTTAAAGTAGTTCTACAATAGATCAGACGGATTGAAAACAGACTGGCTTCCTGCCAAAATAGCTGGCAGGAGAATTACCATCCTCTGAGCCGTGATAGTGTCGGTTTCCAACCCTGCCCCCAGACTACCTGCCCTGAGGGAGGAGCACCAACGCAGCAGGTGTGGGGCTTGATTAGTTGTACTTTGCATCCAGCTGTCAAGTGTGGTTTTTACACTTTCTCAATGTCACAAAAATTACAATTTAGTGACTTTTCACCAGCTAAATTCAACACGTCCTCATACCTAACGACAGAATAGGTCGTTTGCTAATGACTCCCAACACAATATATATGGCTGCTCTATTTAATGTTGTGAAACAAAGCTACTTTAGGCAACAAAACTACTTGGTTAGTAGTAGTCAAGGGCTATTATGACCATTTATATTGTCAAAATTGTACTCGATAAAGTAGAGGGCAAAGTAGAAGTGAACAGAATGTTGGATAGAGTCTCCCTATAGTTAACACGCTTAGTTATTGATGAAATCAAAGCACCCTCTCCTCTCTAACATCATCATTTGATTAATCTCGGGCCAACTTGTGAGAACACAATGTGTCAAACAGTAAATCAAAGCTATAAAAATTTGACAAGGAGACATGCACATGTTCACTGGATAAGATAAATGGGTTTTCTGGCACTTGGCCTGTACAGTATGTACTTTCACTCTGTTTTCTTTCTCCCATTTCGTTAATCTTGATGTGTGAGATGTGTGATTAAAAGGTCGTTCTGTCACACCTGTGAGGACTACCTTCTGCATGGAAAACCTCTTTTACGCACCTCTCTTGGCCCATGGCCACCTCCACATGAGGGAGATTCCTGTGTTTGAGTATGTGTATGAATGAGTGTGTGTGTGTGTGTGTGTGTGTGTGTGTGTGTGTGTGTGTGTGTGTGAGAGGGAAAGGCACCTGTGCCATATTTATTAATGTTAAGTTCAGTAAGTTTCTGACTATGCACGGTATTTCTTCAGACACAGAAACACAGAAAAATACGTACCGAGTTAGTTGTCCTCTTTGTCACTGGGGTTCCTCAGGCTGCGTACTTGTAGGCGTTAACACTGTAATTAGACACAGTGGCAGTTCAATGAGGGCCTGATCAAATAACACAAGATTGAATGCTTTAAAGTTTATACACATCCATTTAAATGCAGAAAGACTGATATAAACCAATTCACGAAATTAACTAGCATCATTGTTTTTAGTGCTTTAGTCTTTCATTCATTTCCTACCCTAAAGCGAAGAAGTCACCAGTAATTCATTGCATGACTTTATCGGTCAGACTTTAATTTTGAAAGTCAGAAATATGAAAACCTGATCAAGTCTTTAAAAACAACCTATTCAATCCACCTCAAATAGAAAATTCCATATAAATTGCACCTGCAATCTGGTTTGCACTCTTACAGAGACTTATGGTGCGCAGTCTTTATCACATTTTCGGGCTCTATTTTTGTGTTGCAGCAGGGTGAAACTATTCTGGACTGATAACTAATATTTCATTCAATAAACATCCAATTATTTGCACTACATCCATTTATCCTGAACCATGCTGGTCTGATTATTGAACAAATAGATAAAAAGTATTCCTGGGGTAAAAGGATTAGGAATTTCATCACAGTGTGTTGTTATTACCCACAGCACCCAATACAGGTCCGGTTGATTAAGATTTTTTCAGTTCAGTTGGAAAAAGACAATGATAGGACTAACGGAATCAAAGTGATGCCTGCTATCCCGCTGGATACCTGAGGCTGGCGCTGTGTGCGCATTGATATCATAACAGGAAAAAAAGTAATTTTCTCTGAATAAAAAACGAATATGCACGGGTAAAGCACCTTCGGTTGAAGCTGAAGCCGC
>CAKALG010039172.1:0-17774 GCA_916700815.1 Helicolenus hilgendorfi
TGCATTTCTTTATTCATTTATTTTTTGCATTTGCATTTTTTTATTTATTTTTACGTTTACCTTTTTTTAAATTTTGTATTTATTTTATTAAACTGAAGATACTGGTATCATATGAAACTAGATAGTTAGCTTGTCGGGAAGAACGCTAAACAACGCTCCAAATGCACACTAAATTTTGAGGAGCAAAAACTGGCATGGCCATTTTCAAAGGGGTCCCTTGACCTCTGACCTTCAGATATGTGAAAGAAAACTCTGAGATGAACAGAGTGAAAACTGTATCTTATTAAATAAAATAGATGTTGACACACATGCATAATTTGCAGTTGAAAAAAGGTAATAAATCACAATATATATCAATATATATTATCGCATTGTAAAATGTTTAAAATCGCAATAAGATCGTATCAAGATGAAATCATATATCGAGATATCACGAAACACAATTGAGCTGTCTAAATTGATAATAACAAGTACATACTAACTCAAATTTCTCAGAAAATCTGATGAAATGAGAAAAATACTCAGTACTTTTCACTTGCCAAGTATTTAATTCACACAGGAGTATACAGAAAATTGATTTTAACTATGTGGTTATTTCATATAGACTATTTATTTAAAAAAAAACATGATACATCGTGATATATATGGTTATCGCGATATGAATTGACCTAGATCATGATATTGGACTTTGGCAATATCGCCCAGCCCTAGATAGCCTACTGTATGGTGATTATGTGGTTACTGAAAATATTATTTTATTATTATACCTTTATATTAATACTGCTCTCAATTGGTTTCTAAACATCAGTTTTAGTTCTTTGTTTATTAGTTAATTTTTTGACTTACTCAAAAAAAGGCCTGTTTTTTTCAAACTTGGCAATAAAAAAAAAAATCTAAATTTGAATAAATCTGTCCTCCAGTGTAGATTCATTCTTTTCATTGGGAACATATGTGGTAAAATATTCAAAACTCAGGGTTCTTGTTCTTTTCTGGCTTTTATGGCATCTAAAGACATTGGCTGAAGAAAGCAGTGGGGTACGGTGGAAAGCTCCAGAATAAAGCTAGGAAGTGAACCTCATACACTCCCATGAACCATTTTTTACTGCCGGGCTCTGGTATCGACTAAAACGCTGCCTTGCAACACACCGACAAATAAATAGAGAAGAGCTATTGTTAGTCCAGTAGTCCCAAGTGGACAGTTGGAAGTTGTGTTGACTGTGTTTATCTGTGGTCTGAAGCAGATGTTTTCTTCCGTGACTTCTATTTAAGAAATACTTTGTTGTTGCAATAAACATTTTAGTGGATGCATTTATGTGAGCAGTAGAGATAATAATGTTTGGGAGGCTACATGTGGTGGAGCCGAGCCGGATCATCGACGTGATCCATCTCCCCGGCGGATATAATTCTGTTTAAATCTCAACATTTTTATGTTAGTCTTTTTGTTCTGTCAAAACAGCCACACAGTATGTCTTCAAATGAACCCCTACTGTCTTTCACTAGCGCTGCACTTAAAGCTTCAGTAGGCAGTATATTTTTGGCATCATTGGGCAAAAATCCCATAATAACCTCTCAGCATATTGTAATTCAAGTGTTCTGAGAGATAACTAGACTTCTGCTCCTCCTCATGGCTCTGTTTTCAGGCTTTAGAACATCTAGCCCGTGGCGGAGACTTTGACCAATCACAGGTCATTTCAGAGAGAGAGCGTTCCTATTGGCTGTGCTGCGGTCATGTGACCGGAACTTGGCGTTCCTTCACCAGATTTCTCAATGGCGGCGGTGTCACAAACTTTCTCATTTTCCAGCGAAACCGTGCACTACAAGATAATTCTGAGAACATTTGAGGAGAGAAATAGACATTAACCTATTTTTTAACAGAATATTGATTCATATTTGATCAGCGCTGTCTAGTTTGACCGTTTAATCGGAGTTTGCGAGTGATTGACCGGCTCTCATAGACAGCAGCTGGACAGCGGACCTCAAATCAGCTCTTACTGCTTGTTTTCCTCTGGTCTGTGAAATCTTGCAGATGCCGTTAGGAGCACCGGAGGACACAGGAGGACACCAGAGGACACCGGTGGTTGTATGGCGTACGTAGCGTACGTAGCGTACGTAGCGTACGTAGCGTACATAGTGTACGTAGCGTACGTAGCGTACGTAGCGTACCTAGTGTACAGTGTAGTTTTGCGGGCTGCCATTTTTTCAAATCTGGGTCGAGTGAATTAAAAACTAAATTGCCCACATCTTGAGATCTTCCTTTGCAAAGGTGCACCATATTTTTCTCTCAAGCCAATCAGAGCAGATTGGGCTTTTCTTAAAGAGACAGGCTTTTCAGACAGATAGTGAATACAGGGATATTCAGACAGACACTGTGAGAAAAGTAATGTGTGATTTGAACATTAAAGGGACTCTATGTAAGAATCAGAAATGTCTTGTTAACAGTGACACAGTGGCCGTTAAGTCAACGACAGTCAGCGTCTTGTTGCTCGCCGTGGCAGTAATGTTAGCTGACCAAACGAAGGTCCCATCATGAATCGAAGGCCCGGCCGATGTTGATCCTAGTTTTCTCCCCGACTTCGGTCACATGTCTGTTTTTCATGACGGGCTTCACTAGATATAACTTTGTTTTGTTGTGCTTCCGTGGAGTTTGTGTTGGAGTCTGGGTTGTAGTCGGGGCTCGTCGTTTATTGGCGTTAATGGACTCCATTTCTATCTAAACGTTAGCTATGGTTGCACGCTGTTAGCCCTGTAAGCAGAGCTGAAAAAAAGGGCACTCGCGAGTGTGCATGGCGTCACATCCGTTGGATTTTCCCGGTATAAACGGCCGAGGTTCATCACTTTAAAGGCAGTCTACAGGTTGATAGAGGAAAACCCAGAAAGTTGCGGAAGGTCTCATTTTTTAGGTTAGGTTACAGCCTGTTAACAATTAAAAAAAAAAAAGATTTATATGTGTAAAAAGTTACAAACAGTCCCTTTAAAGCATGAAAACATATTCTAGTAGAAACCCAAAACACAAGTATGAACCTGGAAATGAGCCTGATATGTCCCCTTTAAAGTAAAGGATCTGAATAGCTCGTCCGCCGCTGAAGGAGCGCTCAGTAAACGCAGCGGTAAGAGAGACAGAGTGGATAATGAACAACAGGATGGAGTGGAGCAGAACGAGAAAAAAGAGACGGAGGACACAGGGAAAAACAAAGTGAAGCGAATATGAGCCGGAGTGAAAGAGTGAGGGAGTGTTTGATGGAGGGATGCGGCAGTCACAAGTTAACAAGAAGCAGATCTGAGGTCTGTGTCTCACCACCGGTTCAGCCCGTCACACACAAATGTGTTTTTAATTCATGTGTGTTTCGAAACCCGTCGAGAGACCGGGAGCATTAAGTCTGAGGAATTTAGCACTGAAGTATGTGAATCAATCAGCCACTAAATCTCCACAACACAGTGATACCCAGAGGGACTGGACTCTCTTCCTTCCTTCTCTTTTCACTTCCTTTCTTCCTTCCCTCTTTCCTTCTCTTTTTTCCCCTTATGCTTCCTTCCTTCCTCTTTTCTTTTCTTTACATCCCTTCCTTCCTTCTCTATTCTTTCACTTGCTTTATTCCTTCCTTCTCTTTTCTTTTTACCCCTTCCCTCCTCTCGTTTCCCTTCCTTCCTTCCTCCCTTCACTTTTCTTTACATCCCTTCCTTTATTACTTTTTCTTCCTCCCCTTCTATTCTTCCTTCCCTTCTTTTCTATCCCTATCTTCTGTGCCTTCCTTCCTTCCTTCTCTTGTCCCTTCCTTCTTTCCTTTTCTTTAAATTCCTTCCTCTTTTCCTTTCTACCTCCCCTTCCATCCTTCTACTTCTTCTATTTTCCTTCCCTATATTCTTTTCCTTCCTTCCTTCCTTCTCTTGTACCTTCCTTCTTTCCTTTTACCTTCCCTCCTTCCTCTTTTCTTACCTTCCTTGGTTCCTTCCCCTTCCCTCATGCTTTTATTCCCTTCTCTTTTCCCTTCCTTCCTTCCTCCCTTCAGTTTTTCGCCCTTCCCTTCCCTTCCTTCCTTTAACCAGGTAGAAGCCTCACTGAGATTAAATCTTGTTTTCAAGAATGCAGCATGAAAAGGCCATTTCCTCGGCTGATACATCTTTAAAATCTCAGATCCTCAGTTTATAACCGTATTCCTGTTAATAATGTGCCGTCTATAATAAACCAACACCAAGATGACCTCAGTGACGTCGTCTTCTCAGACTAGATCCACAGAAGTCATTACACAACTGTCTTCATATGACGAGCTGGAACTCCTCATGACTAGAGAAGTGGTCTCGGTGTGTAAAATTGTTGTAGTTTCCCTTTATGTAAGGAAAGACACCTCTACTGTGAAACCGGACTGAGACATTAAATAGTGCAGTAAGAACGACAGCTTTAGAAAACACCTAATATTTCCAACGTTTTTAACGAATGTTTATAACCTGTTTCCTAATAAATTGTCTATTAAACCACTCCAGGCTTCATTCTTAAGCTCTCTGGTTCCTGCCTTTGGCATGGAGCCCTGATTGAACCTTCGCAGACTATAAGAACAACATGTAGGACTTCTTAACTAAGCTGCAGGCGTTCCCCTATATGGCCTCGATGCTGACAGGAAGAATGCTGAGGCAATAGACGACAATATGGGCGAGATGTATTTTTGTACTTACATGTTCTAAAGCAGAAAACACAGATTTTTGCTACTCTGGGGACAATTTTTAATATCCTTCATCACCTCTGCACATTTCTTTTGAATGTGTTCATTACGTCCATATAAACATCATGCAACAGTATTTCATTTATATAGGATAAATGGGAGATTTGACCTGATGGGGGCGTTACATGAAGAGTCAGGGACACCAATGTGATTATAATGTATCCTGAAGGGGGTTTGGACATGTGCAGTAAACTTCATGGCAATCCAACAGTTCCATCTATTCAACAAATCCTCATAGAACGTTTTTTATATCTTACTAAAAAGTTATTCCTCATTTTTTGTGTGGTTTCCTATGATTGTCCAGCAACACGTGACACACGTGTCGATTTCCGCCTCCAGTCTTTTCAAAATAAACTTCCGTCTTCAGAGGAAACAACTTGGTTAGGGTTTAGAAACCTAAACTACTAAGTTAGGTTTAGGAAAAGGTTGTGGTTTTGGTAAAAATAACTCAGGAAGTGGCATAACTCAAGTACAGAAATTTTGTGACAAAAACTACTTAGTTAGCTTTAGGGAAAAGATCTCGGTGTGGGTTAAAATAATTACAGAAGTGGCATTATTTAAGTACAGAAGTTATGTGACAAAGTCTACTTAATTAATATTGACTTCTGGTTTCACACGGGACACAAACACCCGTCTCCTAGGCGAAAGTCTTGTTTTTTTTTTTCCCAACCATCCACCCCAGGCTCCTCCCGTTTGTCGCTCTTTATACTTCCTGATGCACAATTACGTGGATTATATACAAATTGGCTTTGTTGGACCTTGTGGTGGCACTACAGGAAACCTCCAGAGATCTCCAAAGTCATGAGGATTCATCCTCTGGGCTCCATTCATTTCACAATGTTGTTATTTGTTCTTCAAAAGTTATAGTTTCTTTTAAAGGAAAGATTGAAACAACCTTGTCAAAGCTTAAAAAATCAACTTAAGATGACAAACCATACGTATGTACATGCCTTTATATAGTCACTCTTCTGTAAACAACCGGCCTCAAGCCTTATCTTAACCTTTAAAGCAGCCCAACTTAAACATGGTAACCTTTCATAGTTCTATGCAATGACTGCCTTCCTCTGGATGTGTATACTTCCACATGTGTCAGACTGTAATTGAGCCAACCTCAGCCCACACAGCACAGCGTGATTGGAGAAAATTGCTTTGGCCTTAATGCTAAACGTAACCAGACAAGTGGACTGTGGTGAAAACTGGAGGAAAGTTTCCCGCCGAGGTTGGTGAGGCCGGGTCACATACGATGCCTCAAAGCAAACATGGCTCAGTGGGAAACAATGCCATGGGAAAGCTGGTTTGTTGTCTGAAATGTCAAGGGTAAGACATGACATTCAGGATAAATGTCTCAACTCACGGTCAGTCTGTTTAGAGAAAGTAAACCTATACATTATCTCGTATCATTTATCTTTCTCTGTAAAAGATGTGCGTATTTATGTCTGAAATAAAACATTCCTCACAGCGCACATTTGCCTAAATACATTCAGTATGTGACATTGCACGAGGGGTCATCCCTAGGTTTCCAGGGCCCTATTCTTGATATAAACTAACATTGTAATAGAATGGTAAGGGCTGTCGTCGCAGTTCAAATTGCAAAAGAATGAAGGGAGGTTGGTGTTTCAAATGCAGTTTGAATGGTCAAAATCTGTTCAGTCAGTGTGGAGATTTCAATGTCTGAAGTCAAGGAAACTGTCTTGCCTGCAAATTTGAAGGTATAGTTTTCAAGGAGTTTAACATCAGGCTATAAGCTGATTAAACATTGATTGATCAACAGTGATTTAAACATATTGATCAAGGGAAACATACATTGAACATTTGAGCTATGGGAAAAAAACATGGCTGAGAACATAAAACCCTTTGAAAAGTCTCACACACCGGGGGCATGACGAATAAACAAGACAAAAATGAGAAAATACTCGCATTCAAATATTATATGTCTAGGGCTTTTATTGTGAAAGCTAAGAACGGAAGGACTGGTTCTGGTCTGTGCTGCTTTTGGTTTGCCCTCCTGGTTCAGACTACGGAATAACTAATAAATATAGAATAACTAATAACTAATAAATTCTGTTGCTTTCATGGCAAATACAACAATTCTAAAAAATATATTGATAATGTGCTGCATTCAGTGTTGTTTGGCTCTTTTGTTTTCTTCATTTTTGTGGTGAAAATATTTCAGCAATGTGAAATCAAAACCGGGGAACCGCTGTAATTTAATACAATAAAATGACGGAGACTATAACCACGTTGAACTGTGCATGTGGTTAGGTGTTTATGATTTCAAATAAAAACCTAACATAACATGTTGTGAAGATCAAACTCAATATATGACTAATCAATTAAGTGTCTGAGGTTTTGACCACGTTGAACGGGTTGAACAGAGTCTAGCCATGACTGTCAGAGATCTAAAAAGTAGATCCAACAATTGGAGCACAGATCCCGCTCCCTTTTTTTTGGGTCGTCTGTCCAATTGTGTCTGTGGTCAATACCAGGAACCAGGAAGGGAGACAATGCAAACCAAATGACAGAGAAACCTACAGGAAGACCAAGGACCTATTGTTTCTACAATTACTACAAAATTGGAGTGTTAGTCTGCCATCAACACTGTAAACTACACAAATGCAATGCTTGGACTCGGTTTGGGGCATGGCTATCTATACTCTCTGAGCTGATGAACCAACAAACTCATTTCTTTTTCACAGTTTCCAAATGTTCACCAAGTCCTTCAACGTATCCTCATACAACGGTTCATATGATATCTTATTATATATTATTATATAGTTATTCCTCAATTTTCATGCGTTTTCCCACGAATATCCAGCAACACGTGTCCATTTCCACCCGTTACATGCATACAGTCTTTCCAAAATAAACTTCTGTCTTCATAGGAAACCACTTAGGTTTAGAAAAAGATGGTGGTTTGGGTTCAAATAACTACAGAAGTGGCGTTACTTAATTACGGAAGTTACGCGACAAATAAGTCAACTTTTGAGTTCAAATACCGAAGGCAATAGCGTGAATTAAGTACGGAAAATAATGAGATGAGACTCATCATACTGGTATCAGTATCGATACGACTCTACGCCACACATCAGGGTGAATACCATTTGGTAAATTATAGTAAGAACCAGGAATGAGTTCAACTCTGGAGATCAAAACAGGAAAACAGCACAAAGACATCTGCCAGGATCAGTCATTTCAATCAGGGACATGCTGTACGAAGCAGCACCTGCTACAACGTTCATATTCCTGCATCTTTCTGCTGCTTTTAATACAGAAAATTATGGAATATGCTTTATCTAAAAGGCTAAAAATGCAATAAAATGTGTTGACATGCAAACAGAAAGAAGTGTGTTCACATGTGGTTTGTGTCTTTTTGTGCCCCTCGCCTGATGTGAGTTAAAGAAATGTGCTCTCTGATAGCTAACAGATGTTTGTTTTTTACCTTTCACTCTTCTCTCCGCCCACACCACATCTCACTCACTTTTTCATTGTTTTCAAACCTCTCGTTTCTGCTTCCCTGCCTTCCCTTCTCTCTGTTTATATTCCGTCCTCCCTGTCAGCATGCTGTTAATGTGATTGTGTATAATCGTCTCTCCCATGGGTGCTCCTGTTCGTGGCGCCGTGTGCTTTTCATCAGCGACCCTCAGCCTTTCATCCTGCCCTCACCTCTTGGCAAAACAGTGCAAATGAGACAGAGATTAATACGACCGCTCGTTCTCAATCACTAGCAGGAGGTGATGAGGTATTTATCCTGAATCACTGGAACATTTTAATTGCTGCCATTGATTGTGAGGAATTTGTACTCTTGCTTAACTAGATGTGTTTGTAGCAACATTAACTACAATAGCTTGTCAGTACAACTGTTAGAGTAACATTATATAATCAGGTATTTAAAGCTCAAACAATGGAGAGAACCAGACTTTCCTGGATTTCCTCAAAGTATGGTATTTTATGTTGGATGTTTGCATTTTGTGGTACTGCCTATATTAGGAGAAAACGCTTTAGTCCCCACTTCAAACTAATCATAGAGCTTAGATTCTTGCCGAGAGACACGGCAGACTACACACCAATCATAGCTTCCTGTACTTCATGGCGTACGTCATGTCGGAGCCTTACGTCGTGGTACTGTCAAGGTGCCAGGGACTGATTTCCTGTTTAAATTTGAGCGTCATACTAGGCGAGAGAAGGCAAGAGAAAAGTCTTTTTGTCAGGATGTCATGAGCCCTTCCAGCACTTTCACTAGGAAACTGTTTCCTAGAGGTTACTTTTACATACTAATTATTCATTTTTCTGAAAATGCTTTGAGGTAATGACTGCCTGGATTAGGTTCAGTGGTGGGTGGTTGGCGTACGAAGCGTACAAGACTTTGACACCAGAAACCAGGGCTTGCATTAAGGCTGCCCCCTCTTAGTCAATTAGTTGACTAATCAGTCGTTTTGGTCTCAGTCGACTAAGGTTTCTTTAGTCGATTTAATCTTTTTTTATGCTTTTTTTCATGCTGAATGACTTATTTCCAAGAAACTTCTGAGCACATCTGGTAAACATCAGATTTAAAGAGGTGCTTTTGTTTGATTCTTTGTGTAGAAACTCAGTTTTACAGATCTGTCGATTAAATCAACGAATTGATTAGTCGACTAATAATTTCTTTGGTGGAGGACAGCCCTAGTTTGCATCTTGAGTCTGGCTACTTGAGGCTCCAAAAGCAGGTCGACCCCCACAGACCCCCCCATGTTAAAATGCCAGACTTTACAGCAGAAACAAACGTGTTTACAGCCTGGTACTAAACACGGTTTTGGTCTCTATAGATAATTTCCCCATCATGACAATGACACTAGCTGTCTGCTCTGCTGCGTCAGCTTCACAATGGATCTTCAGAAACCTATGGGTGACGTCACACAGACTACTGGGGCTGCACAGTATATTGGGTTTTTTTTCCAGTTAGTTGAAAGACAGCATCAGTAAGAAACAGCACTTTAAAATGTAACTATCGCTCTACTTTTTATTGGTGCCTTTTGTATTCAGTTCAATGTTCAATTAGTTTGATAAAAGAATGTTGGAAATAGTTTCCTTCTATTTTTTTTTATCCAACCAGTAATTTGTTGTATTTTATCAGGATACTGAAAGCAGCTGGAAGGCACTCTAATATCTGTTTAATTATCGCAAGTAATATCGTTATGACGTTATCACATATTTTCCTCACATCGTGCAGCCCTACAGACTACATCCATACTTTATACAGTCTATGTTTGTGACTAAAGACTTTCATTAAAAATGTTTCCTCATTACACTTCTGTTAAAACTTGCATACTGTTGAAAATTAGTAGTTTATAAAAAGGTAACTTCTAGGAGACATGTCTGTCATTTTAGGCCCTCACAAGGCCGATACTGTGTGGTCTTATCCCAGCATGAGGACTGAGTTAATAATCTAGATTTTACATGCAAAACACACAAAAGTTAATAAAACATCCTTATTCATTAGGGCTGTCAATCGATTCAAATATTTAATCGTTATGAATCGCATGATTGTCCATAGCTAATCGCAAGGAAGATTTGTCAAGTATTTAATACTCTTATCAACATGGAGTAGACAAATATGCTGCTTTATGCAAATGTATGTATATATTTATTATTGGAAATCACAAAAAACAATGACCAGAAACCCTCAAAGGTACTGCATTCAGCATAAAACAATATGCTCCAATCACATAACATTGCAAACTGCAGCCCAACAGGCAACAACACATATCACATATATCTTGAGGTCACAGTTCAAAGGACCCCTTTGAAAATGGACATGACCGTTTTTCCTCGCCATGGTTTTGCGTAACTTTGGAGCGTTATTTAACCTCCTTCATGACCAGCTAGTATGACATGGTTGGTACCGACGGATTCATCAGGTTTACTAGTTTAATATGATATGAGTATCTTCACTCTAAAAGTTAATGCGTTAAAGAAATTAGTGGCTTTAAAACAAATTTGCGTTATCGTGTTAACTTTGACAGCCCTAATATTTATATATTAAAATATGTTCTAGCACACTTCATTCACACTTTACAGTAGGGATGCTAATTTTGAAAAATGTTCTTAACCGATAACTGACCCTCGTTAACCGATTATTAACCGTTAACCGACAAGATTAGTGCGTGTCATGTAGCGATGAGACAGCTGCAGTGTATGAACACAACAGACAACCGAGTCTCCAGTTCACCGTCCGGGAGCGTTAGCTTAGCAGCTACGATGCTGCGTGTAGTGTCGCGGACATGCAGCCACTTTCCCAGTAAAAGTCTCCACCACACATTTAGTTTAATTTAGCTTTTCCAGATTAACGATAGCGATTGACCGACAAACGGTGTGTGTATTTGTGTATACGTTAGCATCTGTAGCTCTGCCGGTAGCTTCGTGCTCCCCGTAGTCACACACATATGGTATGTCAGTGCGACATAACCGCGCGACAGACCGTGTGTGTGTGTTGGTGGTGAGTGTGAGGTTGTTGGTGGTGTTCTAGCTGTGAACGTAGGTGTAGCAGTGTGTGGACAGTTTATTTGTCGGTGAATAAATGCTACGAGGCTACATCTCCTCCGCTCAAGCGAGCTATAGACGGGAGCCAACTTCCCGTATCTGTAACGCCGGCTCAGACTCTCTTAAGTTGGACCAGCTTTTCTCCTTTAAGTGACGAGTTTTCTCAGCTTTTTATTAATTATAAATATGTCTTTTAACTGTTTTAACCGATAGCGTTAATCGGTTAAAACGCTTAATGTCGGTTAACGGTTCAACGGTTAATTATTAACATCCCTACTTTACAGTAAATAAAATAGTTTTCTAGGCTTCTGCATTCATCAATTTCTCCAGTTCCTACTCCGACACAGAAGCTTCTGTGTACCATGTTCTCCCGGTTCACTACCCACAGTGTGTTTCCCCAGCTCCCTACATCTCCTCTCGCTGCCCTGAAGGCTTTGCTGCTTCATTGGTGACGTACAATAAGTTCACGGTCGGCTCTTTCTAACCAACTCTCTATCGGACTAAATATATATCACTAGTGCACAAACTGTGACCTGCTTCTCTCTTCTATGCTTCATTTCTCCCATCAGCACTTTAGAAGGTCCTCGGGAGGTTTTTGTGATTTCTGTGAAAAATAAGCACAGCGACGTTTTTCCCACAAAAGCACGGTACGAGAAAAAGTTTTCCAGTTCATGAAGTATTCATTTAAAAGTTTCTGGCTCATCACGGAATAAAATATATATTCATTATTCATTCCCACCCCCCCATGTCATTATTTCACATAAATAATGTGATCAATTCCTGCCTCGGCTCCGTGATTCTCTCTAATGAGGGAACATTATCTTCACGTTATTCAGCTCCACGTTGGGTTCTCATCAAATTAAATCAGGAGCGGCGGCCGGTCTCATTAGGAGGCTCTGAGAAAAACACATCAGAACAGAGCCTCGCATGCATTAGTATGCAAAGGTTCTTACTCATTCATTCACACAAACACACACACACACACACACACACACACACACGTACGTATACAGACAGCACTAATAGGCCCCTTGGCAGTGCTAGAGACTTTAAGAAACAGGTCTTGCGTCAACACAGCAGCCCTATTGTGTCAGTCCTGACTAAACTGGCATGTTACCCCACACACACACACACACACACACACACACACACACACACACACTCACACTCACCCTGTTGGAAGATCACACAGACTCTCTGCGGTCTGGAATTCAATGTGAGGTCAGTAGACGAATACTAATAGACTCAGATTAGTGGGATGATGCCAAAAACCTTGTTTATGTACGCGCAAGTGCAGGTGTGCGTGCTTGCATCTCAACGCACGCTGCTTAATGAAAACATTTAAAGCAAGAAAGTGTGGCTAACTTTGTAGATTTATTCAACTTTTTCCTACATTTTGACGTCCCACAAATGCTCCAATATATTCTAGTCTACTTTTGTTTTTTGTGTAAACCACCTTTAAATCTGTAAACAACTCTTATAAACGAATTTTTTTGGCGAAATACGCGACGTTTCAGGAGCATGAGGCAAGATTCCTTCTAGATTCTTCCTCTCTGGCCGGACCGCCAGCCCTACAAACAGACTGACTGAGTGATGAAGTTACACGATTGGTTGGCCGAGGGTTGGAGTTTCCTTATTGGCTGTTGCTCTCTCGTGTTATGAAAAGGCGAGATCAGTCCTTTGTTTACGTTTTCAGGAGTTGACGTGTCAGCGGTTCCTCTATCGGCACATTTTCACCAGATCTCAACCCTTTCCATTCATTTCCCATGGACGGAGAGGCAGTCTCCCAGTGCATGGTGGGAGTGTGCAGTTGGAGAGGGTCTGTAGCATGGACATATTAAGAGAACTGAGGTGGTGCCCGTTCATTCCTATGAGAGTTGCTCAGTGGAGCATGAAGTCAAAATGGCTCAACTTCCGAGTGGAAAAGTACCCGGATCTTCCGGCGATCTTCCGCATCCATTGGGCCCATGAAGCAGGCTCACATGGCTCGGTCACGGGGTCACAGCTGTGACAACTCTGGATTCAGCTATTTTACAACTTTTAGGCGTTCGTACTGGGGAGTTGATTCACCTCAAAATAAATGATCCTCTGAGATACAGACGTCTCTTTCCCAATGGAAGTCTATGGGAAAAAGTATTTTTGGGTCCAATGGCATCACGTGACAGACATGGAAGTTGTAGTACCGCTGTTTGGACACTACCAAAATTACCATCAACGACCGGCGCTCTTTCTGGGGGGCTTGATCTGTATTTGGATAAAGTTGAAAAAGTCTCAACTTTATCCAAATGAGCCCGTCCAGCGCGACACGTCCGGCTCACGAAACCTGGACCAAGCTGTGAGACTAGGCGATGTAGTTCTAAAATGATTCAGCAGAAGCTATGCTGGTCTATTTCTCACTTTAAATGTTTCCAGAAGTAGATTTTGGTGAATCGTTTAGACGGAATAACAGAAAGTTTAGGAGCAGGCCGTCATGTTGTAGAAAACCAGGAACCAATCAGGTCCATTCAACGAGAGGGTACGTCACCGCTTGAACGGCCAGTTGAGTGGAGCAGTGCGTCCTCTATAGTGTCCTCGCCGGACCTGGTGGACATGTAGCGCTGGATTTAACTTTATAGATATGACCACTGACTATTAGTGGAACAATTCAGCCACAAATTCACAGAGTGATCGAACACGGTCCAGACATATACTCGGTTTAGACCGAGTCTTGTTTATCAAAAGCTTGACCTCATTGGGGGAATTAATTAAGTAACCTTGTTTACTACCTTTTTAAATGCATTAATGGTGTTTACAAAGTTGTGCCTAATTTTATCCAACATGAGCTTAAAAAAGGATCTGCTACAGCAAGACGCAAAAAAATAAACTTTTTAAAGTCTTATCACTTCAAATACATATCTTGAACTTTTGAGAGTCTTTCTTCAGTGTTCTTTTATAATATATGTAATAGGTTTTGACTAAAAATGTTAAGAAATAAGGCTTTAAATTCAGTGATTTATATAACTTAACGCACACGCTGTCACACAAGACTAGTCTATAGTATAGTATAATGTTTCTAGAGCAACACAAAACCTGCTGAATCCTTCATCCATCAACTTTTTTGACATTGACCACAAATGAGAGAAGGTATGAAAGTCACACAGCAGACAGACACACACACACACACACTGTACCTGTATCGGGGTGTCACTCTCTCTCAGTTCAAATCCCTTGCACTCAGTCTCTGCAGATCTCTCAGCCCCGTTTTATCCAGACTTTGTTCAGACACTCAAATGCATCAGTGAGCACTGAGCTGAATGAGAGGAGCAGCAGCTCTGAGTTAAAGCAGCATGTGAGCGAGTGAGTTAGAGACAGAGAGGGAGGGAGGGAAGGAAGGAGGGAGGGAAGGCTGAGAAGTGAGTTAGATTAAGAGAGGAGGAGGAGGAGGAGGAAGAGGAGGAGGAGGAGGAGCGCCGCATACTGATTCGACTTCCAGGAGCTGAGAACATGAACACAAGAGAGAGGGGAGGAGAGAGAGAGAGAGATAGGGGGAGGAAACAGGAAGAAGGGAGGAGGAAGTGTGAAAAGAGAGTGAGAGGGAGGTAAGAAATCGAGGAGGGAGAGAATGAGGGCAGATAATGAGGAAAGGATGGCCAAAAGGAGGAAGAAGAAAGACAGAAGGCTATGAGGAAACAAGGAAATAGGAGAGTAAAAGGAGGAAGGAGCGTCATGGAAAGAAGGATGTAGGATGGGAAGGTAGGAAGTAGAGAAGCAGAGAAGGAAGTAAAGGAGTTGTAGGATATGGAGGAAGTACAGAAGGGAAATGAGTAGGAAGGGAACATACTGAGGATATAAAGGGGTAGGAAGGGAACATAGAATGAGGTGAGAAAATGAGAGGGAGGAAAGGTAAAAAAGAAATAAAGAGGAAAATGATATAGAAATGAGAAATGAGGAGGTAGGGAAGGAAAGTAGGGGGGACAAAGAGCTAATATAACGGGGTAGGAAGAGAAGATAGGAAGTAAAAAAAGGTAAGAAAAGGAGAAGGAAGAAAGAAGTGAGATAAGGAAGTATAAAGGTAGGAGGAAGGAAAGGAAATGTAGAGGAGCAGGAAGAATGAGTAAACACAAGGGAGGAGGATGTAGGATGGAAAGATAGGAGATAGGAAATACAGAGATGAAAAGGTAAAGTAGAGAAAAATAGGAGGAGGGCAAGAAAAGGAGTTAATGTGGGAAGGATGTAGGAAGTGAGAAAATTAGGTAGGGAAGCAGAAGGATAAAATAAGGGAGAGAAGGAAGTATAAGAGGGAAAGGAAAAGGAAGTATGGAAGCAGAGAAGGAAGGAAGAAGGAAACAAGGGAGATATAAGAAAAAGAGGGGGTAAGGAAAGAAAGGAGATGAAAAGGTAAAGTAGGAGATAGGAAAGGAAGGGAGCAAGAAAGGGAGTTGAAATGGAAAAGAAGGTGTGAAGTGAGAGAATGAGGTAGGGAAGCAGAAAAAGGATAAAAGAAGGGACAGAAGGATGTATAAGAGAGGAAGGAAAGGGAAGGATGGAAGCAGAGAAGGAAGGAGGGAGGGAACAAGAAAGGTATAAAAGGAATAAGAAAGGGAAGGAAAGAAGGAGAAAGACAAAAAAGGGCAAAGGAAGTAGGATAGAAAGTCAGGAGTTAGGAAAGAAGGAGACAAAGAGGTAAAGTAGGAAGTAGAGAGCAAGAATGTAAAGAGTGAGAGAAGGAGGGAAGGAGGCAGGAAAGTAGACGGAAGTGGGGAAAAGAAGGCAAGGAAGGAGAGGAAAGGTATAAGGAGGTATAAAATAAGTAGATAGGTGGGAAGGAAGAGAATGAGGGAGAGGAGGGAAGAAGTGAGAGAGACGAAGAGGTGATGTAAGGAGGGAGGGAGAGAGGGAATGTGAGTGCAGGAGGATTAAAACAACGGGATAAAAGCTCTATAAAAAGGAGCGAGAGGAGAGCGACAGACGAGAGGAAGAAACAAGACCGGGAGGGAAAGAAAGATGTCTAATTGGAGGAGAAGAAAGGAGGAAGAGGAGGAGAAGCTCTGCCTCAGGAGCATTTCTCTCTTTCTTTTCATCTCTTTTCAGCAAAAGTCATGTTACCAGTAGTGAGTGCATCTACTATGAAAATGTTCTTTTAAAGCTGTTTTAAAAGCTGGATTTCTCCGACATCTGCTTGTAGGAAGCTAAATCCAAGAGACAACACCATGTTTAAAAAACACAACAGACAAAATACATAACCCATAATCCCACAATACATCGATATAAACTAATACAAGACCAAATATACATCCAAATTCTACTTTAAAGCAGGATTCATCGTTTTTTTGGCTGTTATCAGGCCATTAAATAGCAGAGCTGGGACGACACACCTATCTCCATATTCAACACTATCATGATACTTGGGTTCCGATTTGATATGTTTTGCGATTCGATATTATGATTTATTGTGATTTTTGTTAACCTTGTTAACACTAGACCATGGGAAAAATATGAATCATACACTTCTAGGGACTTTTACTTTGGAAGATATCTAAATGAATCCAGTAAATCTGTTTGATTTTCAGCATGTATGTAGTCAGAGATGTCCTGAAGTCAAATATATCAGTCATTGTGAGGAATTATTTATTATCCAGCAACCCAAAAATCATAGAATAAAGACGTTTCCCTCACAGATTAGTGATATTTTCTTTTTAATTTATAAGGGACATGTAATGTTTTATACTTCTGGTGAATATAATCCATCAATCTTATTTCCATAGATGTGTTTTTTATATACAGTTCCCTTTGTTAACACCTTATTTTGAAAAACGGACGTAGTCCCACGTGTCTACTTCCTCTAACTTCTCCAAGGTGGTCTCTAGCTCTCCCGTCAGCTCCGTTCTCTTTATCCATCCATGGTCAGCTCCATCGGGGCCGTTTCAATGAGAGAACATAAATGTCAGTATCTGGGTGCTCTACAGTCGTAGCGTCGGCCCATTTGACCACAAAGACGAGAGCGACGACCGGCTCGACCGCAACGTTACCGCGATACGATAACGTTTCCTGTCTGTGACAGAGTTAGCATGCAGCTTTAGCCGTGATGTCTGGCTCTGCTTTTCCTGCAATGTGTGAAACCCAAAGTGTTTCCATCCTTTACTGGATGTGTAGAGGGTGCAGGTCGTATCCACGCAGACCCTCCAACGTTTTACACTTTCTCGTTTCAGCTCTCTGAGGTTTGTTTTGGTTGACTGATACAGAACGGATATGACGTCACGTTACTCAGACTACAACAATAAGAGCTGTAACGTCCTTCTACCTCTCAAAATCTCCCGAAAAAAAATCGCAATACATAGGTGAGCCGATTTGTTTTCCCAGCCCTAACTTTTAAGTTGAAAACAGCGGCTTCCTGCAGCTAGAAACTACTCTACTGACAGTGAAACAAACAATAAAGTTGTGTGCTGTAAAACCAAAACAATGAGCTGAAAAGGGAAAAAAATCCAAAATAGCTGCAGAGTCGGCTGATAATTCCAACGTCATATTTAATGTATTATTATTATTATTATTATTATTATTATTAGT
>CAKALG010039175.1:0-12217 GCA_916700815.1 Helicolenus hilgendorfi
ATGAGGTAATTCACAAAACAGAAAAACACCCCGAGCTCATGCCATCACAATTTCAGCTTAATCAATAAACCTGTGAACCTTTCGTTGTTTGAGTGCAGCTCTTACAGGCCCGTGAATGTTAAAGGATCATACCTTCCCCTCCGGTGTGATTTTCCAAATGACAGAGAAGGTGAGTCTGTCGGTGAGAGGATTCAGACTGCACAGCTCCTCACACAGAAGCCGGGGCAACATGGGGATCACCTGGTCGACAGGGACAAAACACATGAACGGATTGAGTGCTGAAGAAAACGTGAAAGGTATGTCTAATAAGCTACAACTGAGAAATCAACAGTCACAATCATTTGACTGGGTTACGTGAAAAAATATCCAAAGAGCTTGCTTTTTGCACCCCATACTTTAATTAGATAAGTTGACCTTTTAATTTGGCTTAGTTTAAACGGATCTCCCTTTTTGTTATGGCCACCTGAGCAGGGTCATAACATCATATAATCAGGGCAGCAATTTCACTGGCGTCCATGGCAGTCGTGGCCCCTCTGTTTTGATCTTGATTCCCCGCACTGCCACAGCTCATTTCGTCGGTATGAACCACTGGAAAACTGGGCTATTTATGACGACGTTATCTGCTCCGCTCCGCTAATGATACAGGGCTAGTTGATTCTTGATGGAGGGTGTGTCTCCTTTGCTGGTTGAGGGGATGCACCCAAAACCGTCTCTTTTCCTTTCTACCCCATATAATGCTACAAAATCTGGTCAGATCCAACAAGTAGTTTCAAGTATAACTGATGATGATCAAGGAGCACTCACCTTTTGAACCATGTACACACTAGTCGCTCTTTGGCTGGCGATGGCATCCAGAGCGTTGTCCTCCCCCACAAAATAACTCACATCAGCAATGTGGACTCCTATCTCAAAGTTACCTGTGTTTAAAAAAAAAAAAAAGACAGTCTATGACACAACCTCTCATCCAACAGGAAAAACACCATCTATAATCAGAATTCATCACCGAGCTCCTCAGTTAAGGCAGTTTACCATCGGGGAGTTGTTTACAGGACAGAGCATCGTCCAGGTCTCTGGCTGTAGCGGGGTCGATGGTGAAGATACACTCCTTCCTACACACCATAAAACAGTGCTTTGTAAAATCATATAAATATGCATCCTAAATTAAGACTTAATACACTTGTTTGAAGCTATTAGATAGCAAAGCTTGAAATTCTCAGTAGCACAATTATCAGCAAAATAAATACAGCAGTCATGTGTTAAGCTAAGTTCACACTACACGACTTGCTGTCTTGTAATCAGGAGTCTTGAAGTCGTTGTGGTTTTCACACTAGATGACTGACTGACAGGAGACAAACAGGGGGTGATCTTTCACCGGGAGGAATCACCGATGAGGTCTCCAAACTACATTTTGTCTCAAAAACACACGCAAGAAATACACGGTAACTGACGTCATACCATACGCGAGACACATTGCTGATGTTTTTGGCACGTCTTCACAAAATAGCCTGTTCCCACATCTTTTTTTTTTTCGTATTTATTCCTCTGGGTGCAACAACAACTTTGCTCCGTGTTCCTATTGTTGCAGGCAACCTCTCCCCCAGGTTTCCCAATCAGGGTTAAAGTCGTGTAGTGTGAACTAGGCATTAGCAGTCTGAATCTAACAGAGCTCACAGAGAAGAATGAAGAGCTACATAAACATGTATGGGCTTCACAGTCCTACCTCAGGTCCCTCCTCTTGCTCATCTCCTCTGCAGGGATGGTCCAGGGCAGGTTCTTGGGTAGGCAGTCCAACACCTCATCTGGGAACTCAGAAAAATCCACTTGGTACTCTATCAGGATGCCCTCCGTCTCCGGCTCGATTTCTCCAGCCTGACCCAGCGTCTTAGCGAGTTGCCTGAAGGGAACATCAGAAGAGAGTCAGGCCGGTTGTTACACTGTTGAAATGGTTCCCCGCGTCAAGCTTTGAATATAACACTCACCCTTCTGCGAAGTTGCTGTCGGACGCCCAGTTGGTGATCCGACATATGAACAAGGTGTTGGCGTAGTCGCCCGGGCGGGAACTAAAGTCTTCGGGACAGTCGACGAGGAGAACGTTAATCCGTGGCACCCGGTGGTCCACCGGGGAGAACATGGCAAAAGGCTTGTCTGGTAGGAACTTCAGGAAGCCCGTCACGGCTCTTGAGTGTTTCCTTTCAACGATGTACACCACCTGGCAGACAAATGAGAAGGGTTTCTTTTAATATCCTGAGCTCAGGTGACAAACGGCTGCTGAAGAACAAGTGAAAGCCCAAGCAGAACTTTTGTGATCTTAGGTATCGTTAATGAAAAGTATTTATTTTAGTTTCCTTTCATAGTAAAAAACCTGTCAGTGATGAAAATGTGTAGTTTTTATTGAGAGGGAGCCAGATGAATTAAGTTGTTGTGGCAACTTAACATAACTTGTTGGGCGTTTAGATGGATATTAAACTTCCCGCATAGAAAATCAAGTCACATAGAACCTTCTCGTCACGCCCCTGTTGTTGCTTCATGTTGAACAGGGATAAAAAACCTGCATCATTGTGGTTATTTTTATCCGGAAAATTCCTGGAAATAAAGGAAGGAAGGGACGAGTAAGAAATACAGAACAACTGATAGACGAGACGCTCACTTTAGCTGTCTTTTGGAGTATTTCCCCATTGGGTCGTGGGGTTGAGGGGTCTTCCAGAGGTTCCCCTATTTCCATCAGATGAGAGGAAAAATGTAGATGTATTAGCTGAACTATTTGTTTTTGCTTCTGTGCATTGATACTCTCTTCAGACCAGTAAATAAACATTCAAACACACAGTTTACTGACGATTACCAACTGATTTAGTATAATTTGATACCACAGCAGCTATAATCACAACTCCACCACCCTACCTCTGTCAGTGACATTCTGCACTTTGCGGATGACTTCATCCTGGTCGCTACTCTGGTCTTCCACAATGACATCAGGCCTGGGCGCGCGCTCTGTCGTCTTCTTCCTCTGCACCGTGTTTTCTTTCTGGGTATCTGACTCGCTGGCGCCCTCACAGTCAGTATCGGACCTCACAACCTAAACAGACATACAGTACATCATAATCATCTGCTGATACACTCACTACTGGTGTAGTCAAGCTAAAACTATACTGTATATAGACAGGTGAGTGTAGTTTACCTTCCACTGCTCCCGAGGGAGGAGTTGCACCACCACTACGTCTCCATTCAGTGCTCTGTTGCGAGCTACAATCCCATCCAGGAATATATCCCGTGTGTCATCCTGTGAAAACAAAAAGAGATTGCTCGTCTCCTGCCTGTCTTTAACTTTGTAAACCTTTCAAGACGGACGTTAACGTACTAGCTGATACAATAAAACCACATGCCGAGTTACATTTATCATACAGTATAATGTAGACGAATGGTTCCCAACCTTTGTCCTTAGGGGACCCCTTTTCTATCATTGAGTAAACTGACGACCCCTGACTGACATACTTTATGGATATTCCATATTACATTCAATGCATGACAATAACATTCTGGGTTGAACTTACAGGAGATGGGACGAAAGCGTCATGGAATTTCTTTGGGTTGATTCTCAACAGTCCCTGTGGAGAAAAAGTAACGTAGCATTTAGAAATTAATTCACCAGTTTACTGTGAGATTCACAACTTTAATAGTTTGACCAACTTGATATTCAATATAGATTTTAATACAGACTCGGATCGGGAACAGTAACTCTGGGGTTTGTACCTGAATGAGTTCCCCTCTTTTGAGGCCATGGGAAACCTCCTCAAATGTCATGTAGTGTTCAAACACTTGTTTCTTACATCCTCTGCCTCCTCTGTTCCCTCTCTTGTCAGCAGGAGAATTGGCACTTGAAGCTGAAAAAAAAAAAAGATTTAACTCACTGATTTAATTCAACATAAACCATCAAAGGTAGACAACTACATTCTTATACGAAATACAATGTGGGTACAATTGAAGAGGACTCATTATGCTTATTTTCAGGTGCATAGTTGTATTTTGGTCTGCTCTGATTGGTCAGCTGGCCCACTCTGTTGCGATTGGTCAACCAAACTCTTTGGACTCCGCTCTGCTCTTACTAGCTTTGTTTGAGGGTGTGCCAAACTAGCCGTTATGCAAACGTCTTACTTGGTGACATCACCACATTACGAAAGAAAAGGCGGGACTTCAAGCAAGGCGTTTCAGGCAGTTCAGGAGTAGTGTTTCTGTGGGGGAGAGTAACTCCCTTTGGCGTGGACTTTGGGCTTTAGAACTTTGCAGACCTTTTACATGCACAAAAAAACTATATAACACAATAAAAGGAAAGGGAAAAAACACAAAAGCCTAATAGGTCCTCTTTAACATCTCAAAAACTAACCTATAATTTACCTCTGGGTTGCTGCATTTTTTTGTCGTTACCATGAGGGGACTTGGGCCTTGACATTTGAGCATCAACCCCATATTTTAATGCCCCATCTCTGCTTTTCTCCTCTTCTGGGTTCTTTGGGCCACTTTTTTTCTTTGACTTCTTCATCTTCTCTTGCTCCTGTCCACTTGCGCTGGCTTTCTTTGGGGACTGGGGACGTCCAACAAATGAGTCAGTCTCTTTCGAGGCAACATCTCTGTTCGAGTCTTTGCTTTTCTTCTGCTGCTTCTGGTGTTTCTTCGAGTCGTTGGGTTTTAAAGAGCCGAGCTCCTCGCCAGACTCTACGTCTCCGTCTTGGCTGGTGGCGGTGTCTCTCCTCTGTCCCCATCGCTGCCTGTCAGACACACCCTGCTTCCTTTCGCAGTCCTGCTGAACACTGCGGGTGTTTAGTTTCTCCATGTACAAAGACAGCGAACTCTCCTCTCCTCTGCTTTTCATGGAGGAGGGGGAGAAGTCACTTGAATCAGAGAAATCATTGGGTGCTTGGTCCCTTCTTCGCTGTGGTATGTTCTGCCTTTCACTCTGGGCTTTGGGCAGCATCATGCTTGGCCCATTTCCTTCCCTTTGAAATGATGTGTCCTTAGCATATTGCTCCAGATACAGACTGAACTTGCTGCTGCAGTGCTGGTTGAGGAGCCTGGCATAGGCATCTTTCTGAGAAGGAGCGCTCGACTGATTCTGACTGCGCTTGGGCTCTCGATTCAGGTTCTTCGATTGCCGAGGAGGATCCATAAGGCAATCCTTACAGTTGCTGTCTCTGAAAAGGCAAAAGGCATACATTATGAAGGGCTGCCATTCAAGCATGAGAACATATAACTTTCAGGCAGGGCGCTTTAACTGGGCAACACATGTTTACAAATCAGTGCACTAAAAATATGCTATAAAATAGTTATCTAAAATTCGTTGAACAAAATTAATGCATCTCTTTAGTAGGTGAGTTGTTGCTGTGTAGTCCACTCATCTTAGGATATGATACCCTACAACTTTATTGTCAGTTTGCACTGCAACTCATTTTGCATCTACAGGCAGCTCAGTTTGAGAAAAAGTACACATACAATAGACATACTGTTACCATAAACAGACAAACAAATAGAAAATCAAGTGACTCTGGATTTTAAAGCTCATTCAAATTTTTAAAGAACATAATTGGGTGATGGGTTAAAGGGGAGCACAAATATAAATCAATTTAAAAAGCTATACAAGAAAGATATTTTTGGGAGGTATATGGTTGAGGAAGAGTTGTGTAAAAGGTTGGTTATATACTTTTTAACTCTGAATGTATTTGTGGGTTGTAAATAAACTTGGGATGATGTTCATATATTCAACTTGGGATGTAAATAAATCTGGGATAGTTTTTATATTATATTACATTATCATTCTATGATATATAAGTTAATAGAGGAGAAGTGAGAAAGGGGTAGGGTAATATAAGTTTTACTTCTACATAACTCTTGTTTTGTTTGTTATTATTTTGGTTTGGTAATTTACATACTTACATCGTTAGTTAATTAGAAACGTGGAAGTTATTAAAGTTAATATTACCAAAAGTGACACTGGGATAATAATGATACAAGACAACAAACTCTGTATCATCCTATTGTCTTTGTTTTAAACATGTAAAATAGCTCAAAAAGCCTTTAAACACATAGAAACACACATCCTAGCAGCTAACAGCTATGCTAACTGATAACTAGCTGACGTTAGCCTGACTAGCATCGGCTATGCTAACAGCAACGACAGATGTTGGTTTAACGTTAAACTAACTACTTGTATGTCAGACAGACCAAGACCCTGAGCAAGATAAAAGACTTGATAAATGGATGGAAACACTGTCACACTTAAAAGCTTCAACATTACCTGATTCACTGCGTGTTAGTGATGTGATTTAACGAGCTGCTGTTCTGAGCTAGCTGTCTGACACATTCACTTGTTCTGGTCGTCATGAATGGTACAGTCATGCTGCCTTTGAGTGCTGTCGGAAATATCAGCATTACCCGAACGCACAAACTACGGCAGTCGGGAAAGTCAATATTTTTAGTCAAAAAATAAATATGTGGTAATATATACTAATGTTATACTATACAAATGTGTTCATTGACACTGAATTGGCGTGCTCATACATTTTTGTGTGAAACATTACACCCAAATTCATTATTATCAGTATTCAATGAAAAGCTCCATGACCACTGAATGGGCCTGACCAGAATCTAGTGATGAGAATTCCGTTTTTTTAGTGAGCCACATCATTTGGCTCAGCTCACCAAGAAGAGTCGGCTCTTTCGGCTCCCAAACGGCTCTTCGTTTTACCACTTCTGCCTTTTATAATTCAGCCAAATTTAGCGCTGTTTTGACCTTTGATTAGTATGTGTTAAAATATATCACTTGAATTGTTCAATATAATTATACTAATCCTTATAATTTCCTGAATACCTCCCATCGTTCACTTATAAGAACCGTCTCTTTAAGCCAGCTCGTTCACGACCGACACATCACTACTTGAAACATGAAAAAGGGACACAAGCACCCTCTAGAGGGCAGCAAAGACTAAATATTTCATATATTTGACTATACACTGACATATGTGTGCGAACAACTCATCCTGTCTGACTACAATGATAGGAAAAGAAAGTAAACTTAACATTGAGTGAGGCAGAGATGATGTCTGGGTGTGAGTGTGTGAAGGAATGTGTTATTTCTACAGGATGAATATAGTTTTTAGCTATCACCTATATTTGCTGGAGGTTCCCGTCTCTCTCCTGACAAGCTGATTTCACACCTGTCTGTTCACGCTTGCATAGTACAAGACAATGAAGCCTCCTTCGAGCACACACACACACACACACGTTCCTCAGTATAATTCCCGGGGGATAACATGGGGGTGATTTTGGCTGTGTGTGTGCGCAGTCAGATGGGGCTTTCAGACATCTGAGGATATAATGCAGATGAGGTGTCATGTCGCACCTTGATAAAGGCTCACAATTTCTTGCAAAACACACGCACAGACACTGATTTATGCCGTCAGTAGTGGCTGTGATTAAGTTATTTACAGTTGCATGATTATGGAGCATACAATTTTATGTCTTACCTGCTGCTCATAATTGTCACTGAAGTTCATAACAGCATCAGTTTGCAAAGGATGAATTCACTCAGCTCCCCTACATATAGTGTCCCGTGACCCCACTTCCTGTTGGCCTTACTGACAACATGACATCACGCACATATTTTCTGACACTTCCACAAAACGACTCTGTGGAAACATCTGGTCTCTAATTATAATAAACCACCTGTGCAGAAGCGTTCGTCAAGCAGAGCTGACGTGATAAGGCTGTAATTGAATTAATTATATGATTGAATTAAGTCTCAGCTGCTGTTGCACCATTAGACATAGACTGCATTTGTGCCTATCTGGTTTAAACAGTATACCTAGCTGGGTGTTATCAGTATGCTGGAAACAGTATTGAATGAATAAGAAACTAATATGACCAAGGGGGATCATATACTGTAATGATACTGAGGCCAGGTACTGAAGGACCCCATATAACTTACAGGCAGGAGAAGGGACATAATCACCAATAGCAACCAACTGAATACCCCTCCGCTCACTCCTCCCTTTCCAAGACTGTGAACCGCCGAGTGCAAAACCGTGGTAACGCTGTTCGCCTCACTCAGAGGCCGTCCCTACCTTAATAACACTACTTTAGGAGCAACGAAGTCAGACGGCAGCTGGTGGTACCACGGTTTTGCACTCCGTGGCTCACGTTACCGCAGTTTCACAAGCGTGTAGAGAACTACGGTGGCCTTAGGTAACGTAAAAATGCAAAACTGTTTGGTTTGTCCGTTCTGGGCTACTGTAGAAACATGACGGAGCAACATGACGGACGCCGTGAAGAGGACCCGCTCCCTATGTAGATATGAAGGGCTCATTCTAAGCTAACGAAAACACAACGATGCTTAGTTTCAGGTGATTATACACTAATGAAAACATATGAATATAATATTGCTTTTCTGCTAATAGATCCTCCCCAAAATGTTACACACTGTTCCTTTAAGGTCAGTTCTATTAATCTGCATGTATGTGGTTTGGAAGAAACCCCTGCTGATGTCTGACTCCAAATTCAATAGCACAAATCAATATTTCTTCCGTATGTTCCCAGATAATATGTCTGATTTGTTTTCTCTCTGCAGGAGTGTCTCAGTGACTAGTAATGTAGCTGCACAGTATGTTGGCTCCTTTCCAGCTGATTGAGTTTTCCTCCCAACAGTTAAAAGAACTTGAACATAGTGACACGGATGCACTAAGTTGTCCATTGGGGTGAATTTCAGGATGAATGTGTTTGTCTATTTGTTGCTTGGCTTGTGATAGACACACACAGGCTGTTGCCAAGTGTGTGCTGGGATAGCCTTCAATTTATTTGACCCACCATTAACGAGTGCAACACGTATCCGTCTATAGATAAAGAACAACATCTCATGCCAGCATGTTGTAACACTCAGACTATTCATTTGGCACATTGTGCTGATATTTGCAGATGAAATAGATGTTTTTTTTTCCACCAGCGTTAGTTGAATGAACCGTCCTTCCTTTGGTAGACTGTACCTGGGGAATTGAACATAGTTACAGATTTCAGCAGCCTTTTTCATCGTAACTACGCAACTGCAGGTTATTTGGCAGCCACAGCATTGACATTTAACAGATCCATTATTTCAAACCTTATACTATTTCCCTATACTTTGAATTTTGATGGCCTGTTTCTGGTTTAAAAAACTTTTTTTTTCGTATTTTCATGATTTCCCCATCATTCTTCTTCATCACTCTCAGTTATCCTGATACCCTATTGGCCAGTCTAAGATGCACTGTCAAAGGAAGAGACACAAATTGCCACATCCATCATCATCATCACCACATCATCCTGAGGTTAAATCAAGTCAGTAATCATAGATTCCAACTGTCTTACTATACTTACAGAAGCTGCACAGCAACCAGAGTATAAAAATATTTCCCACTCTGATGTTGCTGACAGCTTCTGTCGTTGAAACTGAAGCTTTTAACATCAGAAGATGATGTTATGACAGTAAACTCCTTCTGTGAAAGGAGCACATAAACATCATAAAACATAAATATTCAGATTGTATCGGAGACTGCTGACTCTATAGAATCTGGAGAAAAATGTAAACCTCTGATTTTCATTACAACTAGGACTGTCAATCTATAAAAAATATTTAATCACGATTAATGGCATGATTGTCCATAGTTAATCGTGATTAATCGCAAATTAATCCCACATTTTTTATCTGTTTAAAATGTACGTTAAAATGAGATTTGTCAAGTATTTAATACTCTCATCAACATGGGAGTGGGCAAATATGCTTGCTTTATGAAAATGTATGTATATATTTATGATGGAAATCAGTTAACAACACAAAACAATGAAAAATATTGTCCAGAAACCCTCACAGGTACTGCATTTAGCATTAAAACAAATGCTCAAATAATAACATGGCAAACTGCAGCCCAACAGGCAACAACAGCTGTCAGTGTGTCAGTGTGCTGACTTGACTATGACTTGCCCCAAACTGCATGTGATTATCATAAAGTGGGCATGTCTGTAAAGGGGAGACTCGTGGGTACCCATAGAACCCATTTACATTCACATATCTTGAGGTTAGAGGTCAAGGGACCCCTTTGAAAATGGCCAAAGATTTAGCGCAAGTTTGTCATTTAGCCTCCTTCGCGACAAGGTAGTATTACATGGCTTTCTAGTTTGATGTTTCAGTATCTTCACTCAAGCTTTAAAACTGAGCCCAAACAACCGCCAAAATACCGATTACATTAATGCGTTCAAGAAGTTAGTGGCGTTAAAACGAATTTGGGTTAACGCGTTATTATCCTATTAACTTTGGCAGACCTAATCACAACATACCCTTAACCTGTTATGCTTTTTCCCTTTCCTTAAGTGTGTTATATAGTTTTTGTGTGCATGTGAAAGGTCTGCAAAGTTACAAAGCCTAAAGTCCACGACAAAGGGAGTTACTCTCCCGACAGAAACACTGCTGCTGAACTGCTTGAAACGCCTCGCTTGAAGTCCCGCCTTTTCTTCTGTAACGTGGTGATGTCACCAAGTAACACATTTGCATAATACTTGCCTAGCAGCAAGTTTGGCACGCCCTCAAACAAAGCTAGTTAGAGCGGAGCTGGAGCGAAGTCTGTAGAGTTTGGTTTGGTTGACCGATCATAACAAAGTGGGCTAGCTGACCAATCAGAGCAGACTGTGGTTTTTCGGGAGGGAATGGCAGTAGCTCAAACAGAGCGTTTCAGACAGAGGGTGAAAACCGAAAAGCGTTTTTTGAACATTAAAGCATGTAAACATGTTCTAGTAGAAACCCAAAATACAAGTATGAACTCTTTAACAGCAGGACATTGTGAACTTTTTCTACTGAGCCCTGGCCACTTTCCCACCAACAGCAACTTTACTTGTTTCATTCCAAATACAGCTCCCTGCATGGGTGCGGTAGCACAGCAGACTCCTGCATGTACAAGAAAAAAGACAAAAAAAGCATCAGAGGCGATACCCTTTTTGCTCGTGAGCCTTTTTCCCCTTCCTTTGCTCTTTTCTGAGGAAATGTAAAGGAACCTCTGGGAGCACAGGGAGCGTGGGTGAGAGAACGGCTGGTACGGCAGCATCTCTACCGCTGTTGCGGTTGTACGGACTCAAAGTTGTAAAGCATGCAGATGAAGCAGCAAATGCCTATCAAATATTCATCGGGCCAGGGGAGGCAGTGCAGCTTGTAAAAGAAGATGAAATAGAGGGGGCAGGAGAAGTCGCTTCGTACGGTCTCTCTTCTCTTTCCTTCTGATGTTCTCTGTCTCCTTCCCATCGACTACTTCCCCATCTCTTCCACACACACACACACACACACTTACACACCTTTTTTGACAGTGCCCAGAGGCTGCTTAGTCATTTAAGCCAATGTACAAAATGAAGTTCTTAGTGATTTATGTGATACTTTCTTGTCAGTATTATCTGTTCTATCACCAGTTATCCATCTACCAATGAATATCTACACTGTGAAGCATTTCCCAGTAAAATAACAGTAGGCAGCAGAGTTGCCTTTATGTTACTGTAAAATTAACATTATTATACTGTCGCTGAAATTTACAGCTTTGCACTGTTAATGAAAAATACAGTTTGAACTGGTTGTTTTTTATTAATTTCACAGTATTTTACAGTTAATTTACTGTTTAAAGATACACTATATAGCTGTTTTTCACCTTTCTTTTACATTATCTTACTGATTTGTTTTAATGCACTATTTAGGTTGTATTTTTTACATACATTTTAATAAACATTTTTTGCCTAGATGAATAGACTTAGCAGGTTACAGGCATAGGAATAGTCATACTAAATAGAGAGAGAGAGAGAGAGAGAGAGAGTGGGAGAAAGTGGGAGAGAGCGAGAGAGAGAGAGAGAGTGTGTGAGAAAGTGGGAGAGAGAGAGAGAGAAAGAGAGAGAGAGTGAGAGAGAGGGAGAGAGAGATAGAGAAAGAGAGAGAGTTAGAGAGAGAGAGAGAGAGAGAAAGAGAGAGAGAGGGATAGAGAGAGAGAAAGAGAGAGAGAGGAATAGAGAGAGAGAGTGAGAGAGATAGAGAGAGAGTGAGAGAGATAGAGAGAGAGAGAGTGTGTGAGAGAGAGAGAGGTGTACACTGCAGGTCTTATGCTGCAGGGCAGGCTATACCTTCCTCATCTCTGGCTGCAGCGGGCAGCATGGGGAGATCTCTGCGGTCGTCACCTTC
>CAKALG010039176.1:0-16059 GCA_916700815.1 Helicolenus hilgendorfi
CTGGTGTTCAAGGCTTCATACGCCCCTGTGGACGCCACGGAGCCGGAGCTCAAGAAGGATGTGGAGAGAGTGTTGTGCGAGGACTGCGGTAAGTTTAAAGGCTTCTCCTCTGTTTCTACCTGTATACACTCACACACACACTCACTGCACTATAAGGGCCACTGATGCTGCCACCATGGCGATGCAAGGAGACAGGCTCATCTGGCTTGGGCGCGTGCACGTGTGTAGTCTATACAGTGTGTCAGCGTGCATACAGGTATGGATGCACGGTGAGCCAAATTGACACTTCTTCCAATCTTCTTCTTCTTCATGGTTTATTTAATAGGGACCAATACAATGTACATAGACAACTTAAAAATAGCTATCTGATGCAAGTATCATAGTGCTTATACACCTGTCCCTAGCAGGTGCTTTTTGTGAAAATAAGAGATTAAAACAGGAATGGATACAGGGAAAATAAGTAAATACAATAAAGGAACGCATTTAAAAACATTACATGAAAAACTATAGTCATGAGTAGAGATTTGTCGCTGTATTAACCAGGATTTGGTTGCTCTCTTAAAAGGTGGTAAAGTTTGCAGCAGATTTTAAGTGATCAGGTATAGCGAGTTCCAAGACTTCTTTGCTCCTTTCACAGAAAAAAGCTGTCTGAGCAAAAGATGTTCTGCAGAATTGAACTTTACAATTGCCACTTGAAGCTGCTCTGGTGGATCTCCTACAGCTTTGTAGTCTCATGATGTATTTTGCAGAATACCTCCATCCTCCATAACCCGGTCACCCATAATGACAAGCGTTGCATGCAGTATAACGCGTGTGTGCATGTGTGTGTGAGAGACATAGTCAAGTCAAGTCAAATTTATTTCTATAGCACATTTAAAACAACATGAACTGACCAAAGTGTTTTGCAGACATAGTGCAGAATAAAAACAGGTCAACAGAGCAGACAGCAAAATCTCACACATATCCACAGACAGAGACCAAGATCAAATCCATGAGTAAAAGACTATTATAATGAGTATTATAAAAAAGGCCAATTAGTAATCACAATTCAAGTACATTCAAAAGCCAAAGGAAAGAGGTGGGTCTTGAGCTGTGCTTTGAAAGACTCTGTAGAGGGAGCAGATCTGATGTGGTGACATAGTTAAACCTCATAGTTAAACCCGGGTTAAGCCCCCAAACAGCAGGTTACTGATGATCAGCGATACTGTAACTTCAGTGTATAGCCTCGATTCCAGCAAGATTTGCATCATCACAGTGAAGTATAGTCTGCATGTGGAGACCTGCGGTGGACACACAGTGGTAGCAGCAGCTCCTGTGTGTCACAGAGAGAGATATTTTGTCAGAACATGTGAAGGGAATCAGGACATGAACCTTTTCTTGAGGTAACCTCCTCTCCAAACTTTGTATAGTAGCCCTCAGTCGGTATTATATGCAACATCCGGTGCTGTTTTTCTATCAGGCGGTGACAGTGTCGACTGCGGTGACAGTTTGTGGGTGGTGGTAACTGTTCAAATCTCTCAACTTGTTGCAACTTTCCACCATGGACATCTAACATAGTGCTTTTTTTTCTTGCAGTACACCAAACAGACACTCCTGTAGCACTTCCTGTTTTTTTTAATTTCTGTGAGAAGTGGCTTAAACTATGTGCAGCAGCTGGCCAGGCCTGCCAGAAACTCTGTTTAACTTATTGTCACCACAATGGCTTTTTATAAATGAACAATCTGAGCACGACACAAGAAAAAGAGACCTGGGTCTATAGTCTCACGATGAGGGTTGTGCAGCTTTTCCTCTTTTCGTTCTCACATTTCCTCCCTTCATTCCTCTCCGAGAGGGAGAAAGAAAGTCTTGAACTGACCCATTTTCTTGCAAAAGGTAAAAGAAAAAGGTTCAGAATCAGGGTCAGCTCCTCACCTCAAATAACACCGAAACTGAGCTCTTAGATATTGTATAATGTATATTATTCAATCTGCTAGTTGCAAAAGCTCGCAGGTAGGGATGCACCGATACCGGATCTGATATCGGGCCGATACTGACTCAAATAGCTGGATCGGATATCGGTGACAATGGAGCCGATCTTTTAAATTCAATTCTATGTTTGTATACTATATATATGATATACTGGAATTTTAACTTCTGTTTACATTTTGACCAATTGACCAGTTGCTGCATTAAAAAGGTTTACACCTAATTATTATAATTCCTACTAATTTTGAAGATTTTTTTACCAAGTTGCTGATGTACGATTTATTATTTTAATAATAAACAACAATTCACTAAATTTATATCTATGTATTTATTTCTTACATTTTGTTTTACAAAGTTAGGAAAGCAATGTTTAAGCCAGGCCAGATGTTGCCTCACACATAAAAGAATGATCGCAGTCACTTCCACATAGTGAGTCTTACAGTTTATTAATTAAACATTGGTATCAGATCGGTACTCGGTATCAGCCGATACTCAAAGCCCAGGTATTATCTCTTACTTTTAACTATATCACCTAAAAGACAACACTAACTTTTCATCAAATCATCTCCATTCCACCTCTGTTTTCTGTATTTATAGTGCTACACTGCTTCTGAGATGATGCAACTACAATTTGTACAATCTAGAGTTAAAGCATCTGCTTGTCCTGTGGCAAACGTGGTAAAAGTACACAGGCAGAAAGTAATTTCCCCTGCTACACAAAAGCGAGGAGAGTGTCACACATTTCTCCAATACAAGCTTTAACAAGCACCACTGTAAACATCATCTTAACGTGAGCACAAAACCTTTGAAACAATGTGACTGTACAAAGACTCGTTTTCCATCTTTACACTCTTCAAATCCAGAATAACTTCCATGCAAATCAGCAGTGTCTATAAAGTGTTAAATCCTAACAGGAAGTAACTCAGATGTCTTAACAAAGGGTTCATCCAGCGTTTGAGCGAACAACGTGACGTTCTATTTTTACCTCCGTGACAACATGCTAAAATTATCAAGTCATTTATTTATGACAGTGCTGTTGCAATCAGGCTTCCGCCTAAAACACATTTTCCAGGCAGGGGTAAGCTCAGGAGAGGAGATACCCACTTATGAGCTGATTCACCCCGCGCACACGCACGCACACACACACACACACACACACACAACACACACACACACACACACACACACACACACACACACACCAAAAGCCAGAGATACAGAGAGAAACACAACCTAATTAGACACTGCAGAGTGTGGGGTGACACTATAGATGCACTGTGGCAACCAGAATTCTCTGAATGTCCACAGCATCACAAGAACACAAATGATTGTTACTATCGTCGCCTCTGATTCTTTCCTTGGACTGATTGGATTCATCTGTCAAAACTCAACAGAAGTAGGGCGTCTGGTTAGCTCAGTCGGCAGAGTGGGTGCCCATGTAGCAAGCTACAGTCCTTGCTGCGGCGGCCCGGGTTCGAATCCAGCCTTTGGCCATATCCGCATCCACTCTATCTCTCTCTCCCCCTTTCAAGACTCTATCCACTGTCAATAATACAAAAAAAATGGTAAAAAAACTCAACAGAAGTACAAAATCCATGCCCAGAGATAATCACGAGGTAAAAGGATCATGTCAACCACAAACGTATCACTTTTCAACATTATTTCCTTTTTTTTACGATCTTGAAATCAGTGTTTTTTTAATGCCAGAATCGATATATTTGTTTCATTTGAGTCCATGCGGCGGTAGAAGGAAGTTACCGCTTTTATAGAAGTAGTCTGAGTAACATGACGTCATATCCGTTCCGTATCCGTCACCAAAACAAACCGCAGCAAGCCGAAACGACAAAGCAGAAAACGGCGGAGGGTCGGCGTGGATACGGCCTGCGCCCTCACATTTTAAATCCAAAGTGGTAAACACTACACATACAGTAAAGCATGGAAACACTTTGGGTTTCACACATTGCAGGAAAAGCAGAGCTAGACATCACGTTATTATATTGCGGTAAGGTGCGGTCAAGTCAGCCGTCACTCGCATCTCCGTGGTCAAATCAGCCGACGCTATACCTATAGAGCACCCATATACTGACATTTATGTTAAATGCATTCAAACGGCCCCGATGGAGCTGACCATGGATGGATAAAGAGAACGGAGCTGACGGGAGAGCTAGCGACCACCTTGGCGAAGTTAGCTGAAGTATACACGTGTGACTACGTCCGGTTTTAAAAATAAGGTGTCAACAAAGTGAACTGTATATACAAAATACAGATATGGAAATAAGATTGATTGGATTATATTCACCAGAAGTATAAAACATTACATGTCCCTTATAAATGAAAACAAAATACCACTAATTGTGAGCGAAATGTCTTTATTCTTTGATTTCTAGGTTGCTGGATAATGACTGATATATTTGACGTCAGGACATCTCTGACTACATACATGCTGAAAAACAAACATTTTTACTGTATCAATTTATATATTTTCCAAAGTAAAAGTCCCTAGAAGTGTACGATTCAACTTTTTCCCATGGTCTAGTTTTTAAAAAGTTAACAAAGATCACAATAAATCGGAATATCGATTCGGAATACTTAAAAATCACAATACGTATCGAATCGGCACCCAAGTATCGTGATAGTATCGAATCGGGAGATAGGTGTATTGTCCCAGCCGTATTATTTGCGCTTAGAAGCCCTGAATGCTTTATGAAAACGTTTGTACTCCATTTCTTCAAACAGTTCTGCTGGTGAAGTTGAGTTGGGAGCCAGTTTAACAACAGGAAAGCAATATTCAAACATCATAACTCTCTTTGCAGCACAAATGCAGCTTCATGTGTCTACTTGTACACTTAGTACATCTCAAACACATACACTTTCAGAAAAGTATTACAAAATAATCCCCCTCTGCAAAATGCCAACAGCTGCTTATTGACCAGGACTCCCTCCTCTCTCAGTTGTAGCTCACTCACCTGCCACACTGATACTTTTCATTGGGTGGATGCAGTAATGTCAGGGCAGCCGCTGAATGAGCTACGACCGGGCAGGACTCTTGGCCAGTGATCAGACTGGATACTGTAGAAGAATTTAATTTGCAACAGAAGTAACTGGAGCTTAAAGATTGGCTTTGGGGTAAGGGGCGTGTCAGCAGACACACCCCCATGAGCGTAACCAATCCGAAACCTAGTCTAAACACAGCCAACCAATCACAGCCAAGCAGTTGGAACGCCCACTTTTGTACACCACCCCTATCAAAGTCTGCCAATACACTTATATTATAGTGGTGCTTTTGTCTACAGTTACCAATATCTCTTTCATTTTTTTGCATTATTTTACTGTAAGTACCTGTGTTTGGGTTGTACTGAGCAAGTTCATAACTGAGCCTAGCTGAGAGTTGAATTGTTACAGACAATTTCAAACAGTTCTGTGTTTAAAATCTGTAATTCAGGAAACTATTTTAATGTTTGATTGGTGTGTACCCACTCCCTCTTTCTTTTATTGTTTTTAAAGAGGACCTATCATGCTCATTTTCAGATGAAAATTTGTATTTTGGGTTTCTATTAGAACATGTTTACATGCTTTAAAGTTAAAAAAACGCTTTATTTTTCTCATACCACCTGTGCTGCAACACCTCTTTTCACCCTCTGTCTGAAACGCTCTGTTTGAGCCCTCCTCCCGAAAAGCCCAGTCTGCTCTGATTGGACAACTGGCCCAATCTGTTGTGATTGGTCACCCCAACCAAACTTCAGAATCAGCTCCAGCTCCGCTCTAACTAGCTTTCTTAGACTTGGCAGGTATTATGCAAATGTGTTACTTAGTGACATCATCACATTACGGAGGAAAAGGCGGGGCTTTAAGCAAGGCGTTTCAGGCAGTACAGGAGTAGTGTTTCTGTTCCTTTGGCATGGACTTTGGGCTTTCTTTGCAGACCTTTTACATGCACAAAAAACAATGTAACAAACTAAAGGAAAGGGAAAAAGCAAAAAAGCATAATAGGTCCTCTTTAAACCACTGCATGGATTGGCATCAGGTTTCATCTCTGAACTGCTCATCCCCTATCCCACCTCCCGACCCATCAGATATGGTGACCAATCTCTGCTCTCTACACCATTTTATCAAGATATTCTATGTTTTTATTAATTGACTTATATTCTCTTATTTTTGTTTGTATTCTAGTATGACGTGGTACCAATTGATTCCTTAGGTTTTCTAGTTTCATATGATACCAGTATCTTCACTCTAGCTTTAAAACGGAGCCCGCTACAACTTAAAAATCACAAATTGCATTAAAAATATTTGTGGTGTTAAAACAAATTTGCTCTCGTTAACTCGTTATTATCGCGTTAACTTTGACAGCCCTAGTTTTTATTCACCTCTTTGTAAAGCAGTTCGGTCAACATTTGTTGCTCTATAAATAGACTTGACTTGACTCTCACCCACTTTGATAACCCAGCAAAAGAGAGTGTTTGCTGTAAAATGCTGGGGAAATGAAAGGGTAGAGGTAGAAGATGCAGCTCTACATTTCCGTAATGAACAAGAACACTGCAGCTGTTATGCACTGGGTGGCACAATTAGTTACGAGGGACACAGCTCAACAAACTTGTCAGACTTTATTGTGGCATGACAGTATGTACTCTACTGTTGCGTATATATCAAAACCTCAAATACAAGTGAGCATTTGCTACGGCAACACCAGAGTGCCAAATATAAAGAGGAGAATGCAATACAGTAGCCTACAATACAGCATTTACTATGTGTATTCTGGTAAAACCCCAGTACTGCTGTTTTACCATGATATAAAGCAGTATAAAAACAACAAGAGTAGACATTAATTCTACATTGTTCAGCTTGCTTGTTATGTTTCTGGACTATACCAGCACCTGTCTTAATGACTTCCTGAAACCTGTTCTTGATATTTCTTGGCTACATGAATATGTAGAAGCCCCAGGATGTCAGCTTTGTTAACTTTAACACAGACAGTGATATAAATACTAGCTAATATCTCTTATGAAACAGCTGGTTACTGTCTCAATGTTTAATTCAGACTTTCTGCCAACGAATGTTGACATTTACAGCGAGCTACGGTTGTGCAAAGTTAGAAGCACATACCCCTCGCTGTGAGAGAAATTATGAGCGAGTAAATCTTTTTTTGCACTGTAAAAGATAGCAGAGACATCTTCCAAAAACTGAGCCAAGCAGTCAGGTTTCTCTCTTAATGTTAATGTTATTGAGTGTGCCATAGCTAATCCAATAACCTCTCCTCTTCCAACCCACACCTCTGACCAAAACACAGAATCCAGCTTGATGAGGCAAAATCTGTAGCACTGGCTGCAACATCTGACGTGAAAGAATGGAGTGCTAAATAATATAGCATTCAAGGCTACAGGAGTTGAGTAATTGATAAGGAATCTGAAACCACATGTATGTCTCCTGAGCTCAACTGGCCTTCACTGCCTTCCCCTCACTACTCTCTCCTCATTTCACTCAGAGAAAAGAACCGACGTGTGTGTGGACGGCTCTTAAAAAGTACAAAACCAATCCTATCTTACATCCCAGCCAGTCTAATGTAGGTCTTCTCTGATCATTACTGTTGGCACGCCTTTTGAGATACATTGACAGTTTCCTCCTAAAATAGCTTTATCTGATGCCCAAACATGCTCCTGTCACTGATGCTGTATCTAGTGCTGCATACCTCAACTCTCACGCTCTCACTCTCTCTCTCTCCTCTCTCTGTCTCCCTCCTCATGCTGTAGCTGACTGTAGCTGAAGTGTGTGGTTCAGCTTATGCCTGCCCTCCTGTCAGTCAGCCACACAGAGGAGGAGAGAAACAGAGAGAGAGAGGGAGGGAAAAGGAGAGATCTTGAGATTACAAATAGATGCTGCAATAATGCATATGTAAAACTTCCAATAATAGCCAGGGCTTTTTTTTCCACCTCAGTGAGAGTGAGGACACTAAGTTCAGGGATAGTTTATTGTATCTAGAAAGTAGATACGATTAATTGCATGATTGTCCATAGTTAATCGCAATTAATCGTACATTTTTATTTGTTCAAAATGTGCCTTAAAGAGAGATTTATCAGGTATTTAATACTCTTATCAACATGGCAGTGGGCAAATATGCTTTCTTTATGCAAATATATGTATATATTTATTATTGGAAATCAACACAAAACAATGACACATTGTCCAGAAACCCTCACAGGTACTGCATTTAGCATAAAAGATATGCTCAAATCATAACATGGCAAACTGCAGCCCAACAGGCAACAACAGCTGTCAGTGTGCTGACTTGACTATGACTTGCCCCAAACTGCTTGTGATTATCATAAAGTGAGCATGTCTGTAAAGGGGAAACTTGTGGGTACCCGTAAAACACATTTTCAAGGAACCCCTTTGAAAATAGCGTGATGTTGGCTATGTCTGTTTTTCCCCGCCAAAATTTTGGAGCGTTATTTAGCCTCCTTCTACTAGCTGGTATGACATGGTTGGTACCAATGAATTCCTTAGGTTTTTTAGTTTCATATAATACCAGCTACAACCTTCAGGATGATGAGAGACCCCTCCACTTCGCGTCGGGGGGGCGGCATCGCCCTGTCGGGGTTTCTTTCACAACAATGACGGGCTCGCTGTACATTATCCCTTACATATCTGATTATTATATGGTAAAAGGGTTGTTCTGCATATGACATGGCAAATACAGCCTGAGCAAATAATACCTATATTTCCATTTAATTCCCATTATTTCCCATAAATTTGCATTCATTTCCATGGAAAGTTTCCAACTTGCATATTCCCCGAATTTTGTAACACTATTGTTACCTTCTTCTAGGTTAAAATCATCAGTATCGCCTGAAATAACCCAGTACCAAGTAGTATCAAACACAGTCAAACGATATCTGCATTTGATGCTTTTCGTGAACAGATTTAAAAAAAAAAAAAAAAATTACTATCTGTATGGTTTTGCTTGCAGAAATCGCTGCAAGCGTTCTTCGATTTAAAGTGATGTGTGATTGGCCCACTGCTGCAGCAGCTACAACCCATATAGTATGTGGTGTGATGGTGTCGAGCGTGGTGTATTTGACGAAGTTAGCTGTTCAGCGTGCCGGGATGACACCAAAACGCTGGAAAGTATTTCTATACTACACACTTGTGGCGTCTGATCAAAATAAATGTGATGGTGGGGGCATTTTACGCAACCAAATACTTCCATTCACATGATGGGTATCGAATGAAGAATAAAAGCTATCAAATGAAGTACTCTTTTGGTATCAGTATCACTTTAATGCTAGCGTTGACAGTGTTCTTCAAAAACATCTTTTTGTTTGTTTTGTTGCCACTCTCTTTACATCCCGGCACTTAGAAAATTTGGATGTGCGCGGACTGGCGAAAACCTGCTACAAGGAACCCCAGCGAAGGGTCTGATGGTGTGACGTCACTTTGGCGGTAACACTTACGACCCTCGTGGATGCGGCAAGCATAAATCATGCTTAAGTGTTTTCCCAAATTTCCAGTCTTTATCCAAAGCTACGCTAACCATGCCGTGACTTCAGCTCTGTACTTACTGTAACACACAAACATGAGAGTGGTATCAAATGTCTCTCAGAAAGAAAGAAAATAAGCACATTCGCTTTAATATACTCACCTGTTCCTTTAAAATGATCCTTGTAACCAAAATGACATCGATCTCACAACACTCACAACTCTCAAATGATCAACTAAATTGCTGGTTATGATTTCTTGCTAAATTGGGATATAGGTATGTGCATACAGATGTGCGTGTGTGTCTGTGTGTGCATGCAAAATGTGTATAATTATGTTTAAGTGGTATCGCATGCGTATACAAAGTGTAATTGCAGATTAGTGTGCATGCATATGAGACTACGTTGCCTGCCTGACCCATGCATAGCAAGCTATGTTTGCATGTGTGTAACACCAGCAGCAGTATAATGTTTCTGGGCTAAGGTGCACTGCTGTCTCTCAGCTCCGACTCCCATCAGCTTGTACAGCAGCTGGAGGGCAGAACCACTGTGGCATTGATCTCCAAATCCCAGAATTAGGAGAATTTTGCTCTGGCGCAGCATGTCAAAAACAATCCTTGCAACGGGAAACACAACCGAGGCCACACCCTTGAACAAGTCGTTAAAACCAACCCTGGCGAATTTAAGCTTTCATTACGGCTTCTCTTTGGTGCTAACACCTTTAGCTCTGCAGTGCACAATTCTAGTCTCTATTAGCGGAGGGATGACAGAGAAGTGTTTGTACAACCATAACATCGGAGTTGTACATTTTCAGGCTCTTCACACTGCTGTTTGTACCGGGAACAACACTTTGTGAATTCTTTAATTAAGAGGCTTTCCACCTTAAGCCGGAGAAAAGGTGGCGCTCAGTCTAACATACATACTGAACGTTAATATGAATGCACCGGCACTGATTCACTAGTTGAATCAGTGACTTGACAAGACTCTGTGTGTGTGTGTGTGTGTGTGTGCGTCTGTGTGTGTTGCGAGAGGTCTCTCACTTGTCTGTCTCATCCTTTTCCCCTCTTTGTTGCGTTATCTGTGTCTATTTCAGACACCCTCTGTGTGTCTCTTTCTCTTCTGTTTCTCTCTCCTTCTGTCTCTCTCACTGTCCTTGTCTCAACAGAGCATTATACCTCTAGAAACACACACACACACACACAGACACACACTTAGACACAGAGCCATGCCAGTTAGCTGTTGCTGTTGCTGCTGTGCTGCAGATGCCCCAGTGTGCTGTCATTAGCAGGGAGATCTGGGGCTGCTATAAATTATGCACACTGAATAACAGAAGGCTGAGGATTTCTCCCCTCTGCTGCCTGTGTGTGTGTATATATAAATGTGTGTGTGTGTAGAGAGAGGATGTATAGACCATGTTTTTGCACATTTATGTACTACTAATGTTACACTGATCAACTTCGCTTGTCCACGTGTGCGTATGAGCGAGCTTTTCTCCGTACGACTGCCTAACTCATGTACATGTCCTTCAGATACTATATGTAGCGTGTGTAAGAGAGAGTGTGTGTCCTTGCTTGTGAATAATGTATCAGCACTCACCTTTTCCAGCAGTCAGCCTTAGTAGAAAAACTCCGACACATGCTTCTTAAAGGGACCAACTCAGCGCCACATGGCTCAGTTTGTGAATGAGAGAGGTCTTTGTGTAACCCCCCCTTGCGCCACACACACACACACATGCACACACATGCAGATGCACTGCACACGCCACCCACACACTAATGCGGCTGCCACTGCACACACCCTCCTCACTGCATCAGCAAAAGTGCCTGTTTCAGACGGGATGGATTTGGCTGACGCTCCCTCTCCGTTTCTCCGTTCAGATTACTTCGCAGCAGAATTAGATTAGACGTCAAATTCAGAATTGAATAATTAGAAACGTTTATGCCAAGAACTTGTCAGTCGGCATTCGGGATAAAACATTTAAAAATGACAAGTTTGCTACTGTTTCGATAAATCTGAGGCGTCCCTACTGTTTTCTTGGAAAGCCATTTTAATCTTTGGCATTCTTCTCCGTAAGCAGTCCTGCTGTGGCTGACTGTACGGGGCTGGCACGCAGTCAGCCACAGCCTGATATTCATGAAGTTGTAAAATGGCATTTTCAACTGTCACTCTGGGTAACGCTTCACGAGCAACAACTGCTCTCTTTCACACATCCAAGGTGCTTTTGAGTAACTAATGTGGCTGTTCTGGTCAACTTCCATGTAAACACGAGGAATAGTGTCACTGAGACAGAGAATGAGCGCTCTGCAAACATTTCATGGGCAAGAAAAGGGTTAAAAAATCACTTTGGTTCTATATCAGGCTATCTTGGGCTCAGAAAGGCGTGGGCTATCTTTATCTCTCTTTGTTGTGGCGATCTTTGATGGTGACAGGTGGAGTATCTTCATCTGTCTTCCAGATGTCCCCCTCTGCCTCTCTAGATGTTATCTCTGAACTATTATAGGCTTGTGGTAGATACTCTGTGTACTATGTGTTTGTTTTTGCATCTTTGTACACTTCCGTGTGAGCCTTTGAGGAGTCGTAGATCTGTATTTTCTTTTGAGTGAACATTCTGTTCATTAATCGAGAAGGTGTTGGCAATACATTGCCTAATTTTAACTTATGAAACAATATTTCAGCTTCCCTTGTTGGTTGTTTTTGAGATATTGAAGTTTGTTGCTTGTGATTTGGCAGTTATGCTGCAATTCCAACAACTCCCAGGATTGATTTAGCCTCATTTCTTTCTGCATCAAGGTAAAATACTGTAGATTTGGAGCTGCACAGCAGGTGCATAACTGTCATCTCTAATAAGAGCACTGAAGCTTTCACAGTTAGTCAAATATAATTTGACCAAAATAGCAACCTATGAGGAAGTTATGATAACAGCAGAACAGAAATTCTGTTGCTATATGCAGTATTTTAAACAAATGTTATCGTTAATGTTTGTTTTTGTAGTCAAGGTCTCTTATAAAGTTTGGTCTCTTATTATGTAACCAACTGGAAATGACAAAACACAACTTAAAAGTGAGATAGTGTCTCTTCAGCAGCAGTAAATGAGCACCCCGTCCAGTGAAAGTTGGACTCACTCGTAGTAAATCTTTTGTTGCTATGGCCTCTTTGGTATGAAGCATCACAGGCCGACCGGCTGATAAAGGAGAATGCAGTGATCATTTTACTGAGGTTAAATTACAGGGTTTCTGGGAAATCAACTTCAATTATAAAAAAGTGATTCCTCTCACTGCTATTTGGTGCTGCCAACATGCTAAGTTGCCAAGTGCAGATTTAATCCTCAATAAACCTTTTTCAGTGAGGCACTTTCATTTTAGTGGATATGGAAACGCAGTGCCAGTCAAACAAAAGGCCAAGAGGCTAGTGAGTCTTATTAAGTCTTACTAGCCTCGTAGTTTAGTGTCATGCACACATGTCAGAGACATTTCTGCCTCAGCAAAATATAAAGAAAAATAGAAGTCAAACTTAAATACGCCTACAGTACATAAAGTATTTATTTACCTCCAGGTGAGACTCTTGAACAACAGTTTGCTTTCCACTATTTTGTATGTCAATGCAGTTAACAGTCCGCAAAACAACCCACACATTCGAAGAACACAGTCAAAGAAGGTTCAAATGTCTCGTGGCGTAACTCTTAATAGATGAGCGAAGCTGGCACACATGTACTTAACATAAGTCTGCATACTTCCTGAAATTACACTTTTGTCATTTCCTGCCAGAGCTTCTTCTCCAGCAATTCATGGATGTTCTTTGTGCTTTTATGCTTTTTTTTCCTGTTCTGTTCTGTTCTTCTTCTTTTTTTAATGTAAAATGTTCACATCAACTTCAACCCATCAGTTTTTACAATTAGTTCTATATGAATAAACTTAAATATTAGAGAACATCTACACATGAGCACCTACACAATATTGCTAGTCAAGAACCAATAAGTTGATTCACATCTGACTTTCTGAATTTTTGTCCATTTCGTAGAAAGACTGGCAGACATGACTGAAATTATTTAGTAGGCTGTCACTCGGGTTATAATTCCAGGGGCTGTAGCTACTACCTCCAATCAAAGTTGTAAGAAAAGTGCACACCCTCATTTCTTCACGGAGGTTGTTCCAGGGTCAGGGGGTGTATGAACTAAACTTTAGTCCTCAGCTGTGAAGCCTGCAAACAGCATATGTCCTGGGAAAGAAAAAACTATGGTATATTACAAAGTAATGGTGAGATCTCAGAAGGCATACAGAGTACATCTCTAACTAGAAAAGCACACTCAGTAGAGTGCAGATCACTGCTGTGCGACAATAGTCTAACCCTGTCTAGACTTTCACGTCTCACGCATCCAATACTCTCTCATTTTAATCTATGCAACTGTCTGCACCGGTTCCGGGCAACTAAACTGCAGTTCATTGTGTAACGCTTCATGTTGACCATTAAACGCTTCCTTTGAAGTGAAACTTTCAGTCCTCCTGGTTACTGTTGTCAGAGACCGACCGCAAATAACCAGCACAACATTTAGCCGACGCAAAATTGACGCAGCACAACAGATAAACAAAGTCATCTTATTTGCCGATAGGCCGATGGCAGTCAAGAAGGCGAACACTGGTCGATACCGATGTTCAGCTGATGAATCGGTGCTTCACTTGTGTTTACAAATGATGTAAGATAGTGGCAGCAGATATGGACAGAAAGAAATGGGACCAAGCACAGAACCCAGGGGTACACCACAAGAATGAAATCTCACCATCTTTGTTTTGCTGCAGTAGGGCATCTTCTTCTAACAGCGTCTTTGTTGGTCTCTCAACGGGGCAGCGGGACGTCTTTCTTCTGTAGACGCTTTAGCTCCTCATGGAGGACGGATGTGATCAATGCTTCAATCCTCTTATCAGGAGAATTGTGTCTGTTAGTCTGCTTTACAAGCCTGCAGTCAATGGCGTGTCTGCGTGTTGAAGGGGGGGGAGGATGGGGAGGCGGTTGGGGGAGGCTGATGGGAGAGATGAGAGGTGAGAAATGGCGGGGTGAGGGGTGGAGGATAAGAGATGGAGGAGGGAGAGGCGAGAGAGCAGAATGGATGAAAACAGGAAAGGAGGCAGAGGTGAGAGAGAGGAGGGAAGATGGATGGATGAGAGGAGGAGAGAAAGAATAGAAAGTGTTGAGGGGGGAGAACAGGAAGAGAGAGGGAAAGAAAAAAAGATAAATGGAGGACAGGTGGGGCGCAGAATGACTTGCACACAACTCCCAGCCCTGAGAAAGAAAAAGAGGAGAAAGGAGAGACAGAGAGAATAGCTTTTCCCCACCGTTCTGCCCGCAAGCCCTTCATTAACTATTCATTACCAACTCTGCACATCCTCCCCATCTATCTATCTATCTATCTATCTATCTATCTATCTATCTATCTATCTATCTATCATTCTGTCTATCTATCTATCTATCTATCTATCTATCTATCTATCTATCTACAACATCCTGCTTCTCCCTCTTCCTCCATCTCACCCTCTTTTCTCTCAGACATACAACTATCACACACATATTTCTCTCTATGTGTGTGTCTTTGAAAAGAACCTGATTTCTGTTGAATCTGAGGGGTGTATTTATACTTAAATAGATCTCCCTGCAGCCAATAGAACAATGCACAACACCAGCGATGAGAGACAAGGTCAAGTCAGTGTGTGTTTGTGTGTGTTTGTGTGACTACAAAAAAACAGAAAGGGGAGGAAGGGGATGATTTATTGACAATCACTCTCGCAAACCACGCACACACGTCCACACAGAATGATTTTCTTTTATCAAATGTGGATGTGACAGGCACATACAAACACACGCACAAGTATTTTGCAACACACACTTACATACATAGGAGGGGAGGGTTGCCCAGGGCTTGGTGTTGCTGCTGTGCAGAGGTTAGCTGGGCGATACTGCATGAGGGCCTGTTGTGACTGCTATCATTCAACAACCAACGCTCATCTTTCACCCTTTCACCCTTTCTCTCACACACTCTCTCGCTCTCTCCTACTCTTTCTCAATCTTTTTTTCCCTTTTCTTTCTGCCTTACATCCTCTCTCTCTCTCTCTCTTTCTCTCTCTATCTCCTGCTCCCTCCCTGGTTTCCATGGTGACAGCTGTGCGCTGCAGAAATCACACTGATCGGAGAATGAGATAGAAGGAGCTTCTCTCTTTTATACATGAACACACACGCGGGCACGCTTGCATGTGTGTGTGTGTGTGTGCAGATTCCTCCATTATGACACACACCAGTTTCCTCTCCACATGTCTTTGTACATTTTATGAATGTACTATGCTTCTTCGCTCACTAGTCAGCTGACTCACACACACACACACACACACAGGTTCAAGCCCATGCGTGCAGGCGTGTTGCTGACCATGCCTTCTCGGGTTGCCGTACCTGTCTGTGAACACGCCTAATTGGTTTGGCTTCCATATCGCTCTGTGTTATTGGATCATGCTTAGCGAGAAATCAGATCAATTTTTTGTTGATGCCCGCTTTGCCGGACGGAGAGCGAGAGAGGGAGGATAGGAGGGAGGGAGCATCAGGTGACCTTGAAAGAAGGACCTCTTGATGGACGGCTGATGGG